>JAJJWM010000651.1:0-36343 GCA_021655865.1 Fusarium guadeloupense
AGTCTCTACTGAGTGGTCTAGAAGGTAATTTAATAATTTAATTACTATATTTATTTAATTTAACTTCTATAGAGAATCCATAGGTATTAATAAAGACTGAGAGTTATTAATAATATCCTAAACTAACTTATATAGAGAATATAGTTACTATTTAATATACTTTAATATTAGTTATAATAGTAGCTTAAAATAACCTTAAAGTAAACATCTTAAAGAACCTTTATAAGATAATATTAAAGTATATTAATACTATAATTACTATAGATAGCTAGTATATAAAGTATTAAGGTTATTCTAATTAGTCTTATTAGGTTTAAGTTATAATATTAAAGCAGTATTATAATATATATCTATTCTAGCTAGATAGATTAGTCCAGTACCTAGAGTTAGATTTATACTTTTTGCCCCCCACTATACTCAGATACCATAAAGGGTAACCACTAAATACTATTCAGGCTTGGGTGCGAGTGGTAAGCTTACCCGGTAGCATTTAGCCAGAGCCCTAACGGAATTTTAGTAAAGCCCGAGGCCCCGCTATACGCAAAGAAGTATCTATGCATCATTACGAAGTAACAGTCTTGTAGTGTATTTCACAGCACCTCAGATCATTGTTAGTCACGCTCGGGTGTGCGTAAAAGAAAAAGGTGCCAGATTGGAAAAAATGCCTCATGTACATACCAACGTAGATCATGATAAGCAGGATTTGGAAGACAGCATCTGATTACAAGTACTGGAGCTTTCAGGGGAAACTTATGGAGAACCAAGGCACGGAAGGTGGTGTCTAGAGTCGTAGATAGGAGCTGCATGAAAGCGCTAAATTCTGGCTTCCGGCGGCCGCGGCGGGCACTAACTACGGGGTGTACCGAGGTGGGTTGAGCTTAATTTTAGCCTGCCAGCAAGCCCCATGTGCCTTCAATGTTCAAGGGTTCCATTCTGAGAAGTTGGCGACTCACACACGACCAGGTTTAAATGTACTCGCAGCTGCGGAAGGTGATAGTGCGCATCTACTGTCCAATCGAAATTCCGTATTCCATTTCCCTAACAACCTTGGCGTGAGATAACATTCCTGGCTCATAAGCAGCAGACTGGCGCGAAGGATCTTGATATGTACCTCAGTCTCTCTACACCACCTCCACTAGCCCCCCTGACTTGCCCAGTCTTGTAATGCGAAAGTGGTGTGATGCTAGTGCGAAGGATGTTGATGCGAGGAAAGCGGGCGACTCTCTCGCCCCCAGTTTGCTTGCCCTGAATGCAATCAGTCTAGTAGGGCGGCGATCTAAACGGTGACGGAGTGTGCAAGCCACAAGGAGTGAATTTCTCGTGGACACAATAGGAAACGACAAGCGGCAGCAGGCACCCCATAAGTCGGCACGGATGACTGTAGGGGATAGTTGTACTATCTTGCCTCTACATTATCAGTTGGCTAATCAACACCGACGTAGAGTATTATTCGCAATCTTGTCATATCATAGCTACCGTCTATGTACGTTTAACTTAATAGCCTCCTTTCTAGCTCTTCCTTGCCCAAGATTTCGCCACGTTCAATTAACCTGATCAAAGCTCGATGAATACTCACATCTAGATCTGTACCTAAGAAATGTGCCATGTCGACAAACCAGCCGTTGAAGTCTCGTATCTCTGTTTTCCTCCCCACCTCCGCATCCTGAAGCATGGAGCTACGATGATCACCTATTTTGAGACCAAAGGCATACAGTTTTGATTTCAGGGTAGGCTGCGAGAACCTTTCAGTCACCTTCTTTCGGACCTCGGCAAGGCTGTCATGAAATTTGTCGCTGCCGGACCCAAGGTGATGAATTTGCTCGGCGTAAGAAGTAATGACGTCGAGACTCGTATCATGGTTCATAAGCCCCTGGATTACCGCACTAGTTTGCCACAATAGCTTGTCGAGTACGCGCGCGAGAGGGTCTCGCGAATCACAGGTTGTAAATAATAGTCCCGTTTTGCAGCGTAACAGAGTCGTGAGTGGATTGATTGCGGCATTCGTGATTAGCTTCTCCAGCTGGAGCAGCCAAAGTTCACCTGAAGGAACTTGTTTTGTGTTCAGAAGGGGCGTAGTGGCGATGTACTTGATGAAAAAGTCGTCCAAAGGCCATCTGTGCGGCAGTGGCCGATTTGAACCCCAGCAGACGGGTCCAATAGACGCGTCTGCAGGAGCCGCGTGAATGCTCAGAAACGGTCCTGCCGATGATACACCATGATTTACGACGCATGCTGAGAAGGTAGGGGCGTCACCGGCCGGATATCGACTGGCTGCGTATATAGGACCATGCGGAGGCCACAGCTTGCACACTCCGTTCTGTGCAAAAACAACGGAACTAGATCTTCCTAAGTATCGGCGAAGTCGATCTGCTTCGGCTAATCCAGCTGCTGCCTTTGTGGATATGAAGACGTTGCGCAGCTTCTTTCCGTCTGCCACTTCCCTTACAGGACCATACTGAGGTCTAGTCTCCGTCCACCATTCAAAGTTGAACCGCTTATTCTTCAGGACCTCGCCGCTGCAAAGGTCTACAAGACCCAAGCCCTCGCTTGCTGCCCACTGCGATAGCAGTTCTTTCCTATGCACCACGAGAGTGATGGGAAGAGGGTTGGGACGCCGGGCCATGTGGCTCGCGTAGAGTCTACCTATGTTGCCAGGGCCAACAATAAAAATACGATGGTCAGAGTTTGTTGCACTGTTGCTGGAGGCATCATTAATACGATCTTTCTGGTAGTCGCCATTACCAGCAGCTCCTCCAAGCTTTCTTGCAGTTGCTGGGCTAATATTCGCAGGAGACCAAGCAAATAATTTTGGGGGTGCTTTTGTATCGGCCAGGACGGCGGTCAGCCAACTTGGGTGTACTTGGGCGGCCATATTTTATTCAATCCCGCTTGTCTTTCAGGGACGGCTTTGAGAACAGCGAAAGTCAGTAAGACGTGTTGGGTTCTAAATCGGCGCGGTATTAGGACAGAATGAGTGTCAGAATAGGAGTGGGATTAAGTGAGAGAAAGAAGTCTTGGACCTGAAGAAGGTACCAAAGCACGGCATGCTACACCTGACAAAATTGGTCAATTTAGTAAATTGAAGGATTTAGTGATCTACTGCAATGGGGTGGTTACTACCTCAGGGTAGTAAGTCTGGATATTTTTACGACCCTCCTAAGATAGTCTGTTACGTCTGCCGTTCTCTTAGGCTGATCTTAACTACCCAACCACAATGCGGCGGATCGGGTTATTTAGCCGCTTATGTCCTCGAAGACCGTAAGACATGCTTATGCTGTGCCAATAACAGTTTCCAGTAAAATCATACGGGATCAAGGGTGTGGCAGGTCCACACATCTTACGACCTGAAAGGATTCCATGCTTTAACTACTGAGCGCACCAATAAACACAGCACCTGTGCAGATCTCGGATCTGCCGGAAAGATTGTATATCATAACTGCTCTGTTCCGTCGATACCTGCAAAATACATTCTGTGGAGTAAAGTCACGTCGCTTTACGTAGACTGAAGTTGCTTACGGTAGGGCCATGCCACCGCACAAGTTGCATTGCATATAGGATTCCGTAAGAAAGGAACAAATCCTGTAGCTCCTTTTTTTGTGACCTGCAGTCATACCGTGGCTACTGAGCGTCAAAAAGATACTTGGCAAGGGCACAGAACTGTCGCCCAACACCCAATATGACCAAGGTCCAAACCTAACACTCAGGATTGACACAGTTATGGTATTCATATCAATTGTCGCATGGTGCGTTTTTGCTACTATAGGCTATCTATAAAGAGGCAGTGAGCCAACGTTGAGAAGGGCTCGCAGCGACTAATACTGCTACAATCCACTTATATTATACCTTCAATCATTGATTATCAGCTTGTGAGAGCTGCTAGATTCGGTGACTCTTTCTGGCTTCACTCATTGCCTCCCCAAAATCGTTGCGACTTAACAACCGCAGACTATCTATCTTTAAACAACTCCTTGTCTGCCTCTAACATGGAATCACTCAATAACGCCATTGCTGGGCATCGAGACTCAATCACGCCATTCTTAGTGTCTAGTGACACAGTTGGCCACCCTAACAGTCCTCACGAGCAAGCAGCTAGATACTTCGGCTTAGGCCGAGACAAAATCGAGGATATTTTGCCATGTACTCCCTTCCAGTGCGACGTGATGGATTGCGCTGCTGATCATGGGAAGCGTGCTGTCGGCCATGCTATTTATGAGATCCCAAAAAACATTGACACCACACGCTTGGCCGTTGCTTGGAAGGAGACTGTGCGTCAGACTCCAGCCTTGCGGACCTGTACATTTAAATCGAAAGCCGGAGACGCTTTTCAGGTGGTATTGAGGGAGAGTTTTACCTTTTCGTGGATGTGCTCGACATCTCTCGACGTCAAGGAGGAGGTGGTGCAAGATGAAGCCGCTGCCGCGATGGCTGGGCCGCGTTGCAATCGATTCGTTCTTGTCGACAACCAGCATACAAAGGAACGATTGTTGATTTGGACATTCAGCCATGCTTTAGTGGATATCAAGTTCCAGGAACGCATCCTTCGACGAGTTCTCACAGCTTACAAGGACGGACTTGATGAACTCCACCACCGGCCCGATACACCAGACTCCTCCGACCCACAGCCGAACCCATTCATAATATCAAGGGTTCCTCAAGCCGTCGATTTGGAATGCGTGACTCGGTTTTGGCAGGAACACTTGAGCGGTCTGGATGCTTCTGCGTTCCCACACTTGCCTTGCCACTTGGCTAGGCCCTATCCAGATGCGCAGGCAGAGCATCGTATATCATACTCGCGTTCATCCCAGCATAAATGGTCTAGCACTACTATATGTCGAGCTGCGCTCGCAATACTGCTATCTCGTTACACACACTCTTCTGAGGCACTATTTGGTGTAGTAACCGAGCAAGCTGACATGCTTGAGGAAAAACAATTCATAATGAATGGACCTACACGGACAGTAGTACCTATCCGCGTGCGTTGCGCCTCTAATCTGTCTGTTTCGGATATCATGGGGGCAATCGATGCCTACGATGATATCATGCGCCAGTTTGCACACGCTGGCCTCCGCCACATCGGTTGCACTGGAGATGATGGATCTGCCGCTTGTGGATTCCAAACCGTGCTACTGGTTACCGATCGTGACACACAGCTAGAGTCTACTTGTGAGATTCATCGAAAGACAGAAGGATCAGAAAGATTCATGCCATGCACAAATCGTGCTCTTCTACTCAACTGTGAGATGGCCTGTGAAGGGGCATTATTGGTCGCAAGGCACGACCAGACTGTGATTGACTCCCATCAGACAGCTCGATTCCTAAAGCAGCTGGGATGTTTGATCCAGACTTTACAGAGCTCGACACACGATCTGCCTTATCTGAGGCAGGTAGACATGGTGACGCGAGAGGACCGGGCAGAGATCGACAGCTGGAATTCAGAATCTTTACAAGTGCTAGAGTCCTTGATCCACAGCGAGATGTTGACAGCGGCTGTTGATTCCCCGAATAAACCTGCAATCTTCTCGTGGGATGGAGAATGGACCTATGCCGAGCTGGACAATGTATCCTCCCGACTGGCTTCACATATCAAGTCAAGTGATTTGGGTAAAGAGCAGGCGATAATACCAGTCTACTTTGAGAAATCGAAATGGGTCGTCGCTGCCATACTGGCCGTGCTCAAAGCTGGTCATGCATTCACACTTATCGATCCAAGCGATCCGGTGGGGCGGACTTCCCAGGTAGTCCAGCAATCTTCTGCAACAGTGGCCCTCACTTCCAAGCTCCATTGCAGCACCGTTCAAGCTATCGTTAGCCGCTGCATCGTGGTCGATGATGACCTTCTCGATTCGTTGACATGGACCTGCGATGAAGGTCTCCTTAGGTCCAATGCAAAGCCACGGGACTTGGCCTATGTCATTTTTACTTCTGGCAGTACGGGGGATCCAAAAGGTATTAAGATTGAGCACCAAGCATTCGCGTCTTGTGCTATCAAGTTTGGCCCTGCGCTAGGCATTAATAGCGACACGCGCGCTCTTCAGTTTGGCTCCCACTCGTTTGGCGCATGTCTGCTAGAAATCATGACGACTCTGATCCACGGCGGCTGTGTATGTATTCCATCTGACGACGATCGTATGAACAATGTTCCAGACTTCATCCACCGTTCCAAAGTTAACTGGATGATGGCAACCCCGTCGTATATGGGGACGTTCCAACCAGAAGCTGTCCCTGGACTACAGACGTTGGTGCTGGTCGGAGAACAGATGTCGCCATCAGTTAACGACATCTGGGCCTCTCGAGTTCAGCTCTTGAACGGTTACGGCCAGAGTGAGAGTTCGTCAATCTGCTTCGTTGGCACAATTGATACAGTCTCGTCTGAGCCGAACAATATGGGTCATGCAGTCGGTGCTCATTCATGGATCATTGATCCTGAGGACCCAAATCGACTTGCCCCAATTGGCACCATTGGAGAGTTGGTTATCGAAAGCCCAGGCATAGCTCGTGGTTACATCATTCCTCCGGAACCATCAAAGTCGCCATTTATCACGACAGCCCCGACTTGGTATCCGTCCAAGCAGCTTGCCGATGGCTTCAAGTTCTACAGGACCGGTGATCTTGCACGCTACGCATCTGATGGCTCCATAGTATGTCTTGGTCGTATGGATTCTCAGGTCAAGATCAGAGGACAGCGCGTTGAGTTGGGCGCAGTGGAAACGCATCTGCGACAACAGATGCCCGATGACATGGCAATCTTCGTCGAAGCTGTCGAACAATCAGGCCGCGTTGTTCTGACTGCCTTTTTGATCACTCCGTTCAAGTCTGCGAAGGATATTCCCATCATGGACCAGGGTGCTGCTAAGGACATCAACGCGAAACTCGCCCAAGTTCTTCCTCGACATTCTATCCCGTCCTTCTATATCTACATGGCGGATCTTCCTCGTACTGCCACCGGCAAAGTCGACCGACGAAAGCTCCGAGCTAAGGGAAGCAAGATCTTGAGCGAACACACTCACGACACCACGTCCCTGCCAACTACGAAGCTCACTTCATCGACAACATACAAAGACTCCAAGTTGATGGAGATTTGGCTTCAAAGCTTAAATCTTGAACCGGACTATCCGAACATCGGCGCAAGCTTTTTCGAGCTCGGTGGCGATTCAATCACCGCTATCAAGATGGTGAACATGGCCAGGTTAGCCGGGATAGAGCTCAAGGTTTCTGATATCTATCAGAACCCCACGCTTGCTGATCTTCAGACCCTTATCAACGGCGATACTTCCAACCCGGTGGCATACACACTCATCCCCAAGTTGACTCATGATGGACCTATTCGCGAACAGTCATATGCTCAAAGTCGACTTTGGTTCTTGGATCAGTTGAAAGAAGGTGCTTCATGGTATCTCATTCCATACGCCGTTCGCATGCGGGGACCAGTGGATGTCGATGCGTTGAATCGTGCTCTTCAAGCCCTAGAACAACGACACGAAACATTGCGGACTACGTTTGAGAACCAGGATGGTGTGGGTGTGCAGATTGTTCATCAGAAACTCGCTAAGGTGTTACAAGTGATTGATGTCTCACAAGGCGAAGAGCTCGAGATGTTAAAGCAAGTGGAGACGACTCCATTTTATCTCACATCTGAGGCAGGATGGCGAGCATCGCTGATTCGTATTGGGGAGGATAGCCATATCCTCTCCATTGTCATGCATCATATCATCTCTGACGGGTGGTCCATCGATGTTCTTCGACGAGAACTCAGCCAACTCTACACGGCTGCTCTGCAAGGCCAGGATCTTTTATCAGCAATCAGCCGTCTCCAGATCCAGTATAGCGACTTCGCCATGTGGCAGAAGCAAGACAGCCAATCAGCTGAGCATGAAAAACAACTCAAGTACTGGAAGAAACAACTTGCTGATTCCTCCCCTGCCAAGATCCCAACCGACTTCCCTCGTCCTGCTCTGCTGTCCGGTGAAGCAGGTTGCGTTCCAGTCACTATCGATGGCAAGCTGTACCAGAGGTTACGGGAATTATGCAACAAGCATTCAGCAACGCCTTTCACTGTGCTACTGGCGGCTTTCCGCGCTGCGCATTATCGTCTTACCGGAGCTGACGATGCTGTCATTGGCACACCCATCGCTAACCGCAATCGATGGGAGTTGGAGAATATGATTGGTTTCTTCGTCAACACCCAGTGCATGCGAATCATTGTTGATGATGACCACACATTTGAAAGCTTGGTGCGGCAGGTCCGCTCAACAACGAAGGCCGCATTTGAGCACGAAGATGTCCCTTTTGAGCGTGTCGTGTCTGCGCTGCAACCGGAGTCGAGAGATCTGTCGCGAACTCCGCTGGCGCAGCTAATTTTTGCCGTTCATTCGCAAAAGGATCTCGGTAGATTCGAGCTAGAAGGTCTTGAATCCGAAACCGTATCAAGCAAGGCATATACCAGGTTCGACGTGGAGTTTCACTTGTTCCAAGAGGCTGGTGAGTTAAACGGCAGCATTAACTTCGCCACCGACCTGTTTAAGTTTGAAACCATTCAAAACTTGGTCAGCGTTTTTTTCCATATTCTGCATCATGGTCTCGATCAGCCCCAAACCTCCATCTCAGTTCTCCCAACTACAGATGGGCTAGTGGAACTTCGTAGTACGGGCCTACTCAAGATCAAGCAGGT
The DNA here is from genome assembly GCA_021655865.1 of Fusarium guadeloupense. Taxonomy (NCBI): domain Eukaryota; kingdom Fungi; phylum Ascomycota; class Sordariomycetes; order Hypocreales; family Nectriaceae; genus Fusarium; species Fusarium guadeloupense. The sequence continues at coordinate 8,669 of JAJJWM010000651.1, forward strand.
CGAGTATGCACGAGATGCGAGTTTGGTAGACACCTTCCGCACCCAAGTCACTGCTTGCCCAGAGTCTTTCGCCGTCGTCGACTCATCGTCACGCCTGACCTATGCAGAACTGGACCATCAGTCTGACTTGCTCGCGGCATGGCTTCGCCGACGGAATATGGCGGCCGAGACCTTGGTCGGAGTTCTAGCACCACGGTCATGCCAGGCAGTTATTGCCTTCATTGGCATCCTGAAAGCGAACCTGGCATATCTCCCACTCGACGTAGGGTCTCCTGCCGTTCGCATGAAGGATATTCTGTCACGGTTGCCCGGGCACACGGTTGTCTTGCTGGGCTCTGGTGTGATTAATCCTGACTTTCAGCTACCTGATTTGGAGCTGGTACGTGTCACTGACACTTTGGAGGATCATGACACAAATGGTCTAAATGATCATGCACATGCAGACTCACTGAGCCCTTCAGCGACAAGTCTTGCATATGTGATCTTTACTTCCGGGTCAACTGGCCGGCCGAAAGGCGTTATGATGGAGCACCGTGCTATGGTACGGCTTGTGAAGAGTGATATTTTACCAAATTTCCCAACGGCAGCAAGGATGGCTCATATGTTCAATATCGCCTTTGATGGCGCCTCTTATGAGCTCTTTCATACGCTTTTGAACGGCGGAACACTGGTTTGCATTGACTATATGACCGCTTTAGACGGCAAGGCGCTCGAGGCTATGTTTGCCAAGGAAGAAGTCAATGCTGCGATGATGACGCCCGCGTTGCTCAAGTTGTATCTGGTCGATGCTCGTGATGCCCTGAAGAGACTCGATTTTCTCCTTGTTGCTGGCGATAGACTGGATGGCCAGGATGCGATCGAAATGCAAGCGCTTGTCCGGGGCCAGTGTTATAATGGCTATGGCCCAACCGAGAACGGAGTTATGAGTACTCTTTACAATATTGTCCCAAACGAATCCTTCATAAATGGAGTTCCTCTTGGAAGAGCCACCCACAACTCTGGAGCCTACATTACCGACCCAAACCAGCAGCTTGTGGGTGTGGGCGTTATGGGAGAGCTTGTTGTTACCGGAGATGGTCTTGCTCGGGGTTATACCGACCGAAGGCTTGACATGAACCGCTTCATCAAAATCAACGTTGACGGTCACAACGTGAGGGCATATCGGACAGGCGACCGGGTGCGCTACCGGGTAGGAGATGGCCTTATTGAGTTCTTCGGGCGTATGGATACCCAAGTCAAGATTCGGGGCAACCGTATTGAGTCAGCCGAGGTTGAGTCGGCCATTCTCAGCCACCATTTGATCCGTGACGCTGCCGTCATCCTTCGGGAGAATGAGGGCCAAGAACCAGAAATGGTCGGGTTTATTGTTGCCGACAACGACTTCTACAACGAGCAAGACGAGGCCAGCAACCAAGTTGAGGGATGGCAAGACCATTTTGAGACTGGCGTGTATGCTGATATCGGCAGCATGGACCCCTCGTCTATTGGGAGTGACTTCAAAGGCTGGACATCCATGTACGACGGAAGCAAGATTGGCGAGGCCGAAATGCAGGAGTGGCTTGACGACACCATACAGACACTCCATGATGGTCAAATACTGACCCATGTACTCGAGATAGGGACCGGTAGCGGCATGATATTGTTCAACCTCAAGACCGGGCTGCAAAGCTACGTAGGTCTTGAACCATCCAAATCAACGGCCGCCTTTGTGAACAACGCCACCAAGTCCATCCCAACTCTTACAGGAAAGGCCGTGGTTCACGTCGGTACGGCTACAGATACTGGCCAATTAAGTGGACTGCGCCCAGAGCTTGTAGTGTTGAACTCTGTAGTTCAGTATTTCCCTACATCCGAGTATCTCACGCAAGTTGTGGATACTCTGATTCGGATACCTGGTTTGAAACGCCTCTTCTTTGGCGACATACGATCACAGGCGACAAACCGGCACTTTCTCGCCAGTAGGGCGATCCATATGCTAGGCAACAGTGCGACTAAGAACAAGGTGCGGCTAAAGATGGCAGAGCTGGAAGATCGTGAGGAGGAGTTGCTTGTTGAGCCGACCTTCTTCACGGCACTGGGAGGCCGGTATCCGAATCTGATTAAACATGTCGAAATCCTTCCAAAGAACATGCAGGCCACAAACGAGCTTAGCGCGTATCGCTATACGGCTGTTGTACACCTACGCGATTCAGAGGAGGAGCCGGCACAGCCCATGTATCCAATTGAGAAGGATAACTTTGTCGACTTTTTGGCAACCAAGATGGACAGGCATGCACTTCTAAACCTCCTGCGTCTCTCGAAAGACACCATGAGTGTGGCTGTCAGTAATATCCCTTACTCTAAGACAGCTTTTGAACGGCAGATCGTTGAGTCCCTGGATAACGACAGCAAAGATGAGACACAAGGTATGCTGGACGGCGCAGCCTGGATTTCAGCTGTCCGCTCCGACGCCGAAAGCCGCGCATCACTCTCTGTTCATGACCTCTTTCAGCTTGCCAAAAGGTCTGGGTTCCGTCTGGAAGTCAGTGCAGCACGGCAGTGGTCACAGAGCGGTGGGCTTGATGCCGTCTTCCATCACTATCCGTCTTCTCAAATGGCTAGCCGCACTCTAATCCGATTCCCCACCGATAACCAGGTTAGAGTGTCGACCACCCTTACCAATCGACCACTACAGCGATTGCAGAGACGTCGTGCTGCGTTACAGGTCCGTGAGCGGCTCCAGTCTTTGGTTCCAACGTACATGATTCCATCCAAAATAGTGGTGTTGGACCGGATGCCTCTTAATGCCAACGGCAAAGTCGACCGGAAAGAGCTTGCTCGCAGGGCCCAAACCGTACCAAAACATCAACCGGCGCTGCCAGTGCCAGCGTTCCCTATCAGTGACATTGAAGTTATGCTATGTAAGGAGGCGTCAGAGACGTTTGGAATGAATGTCGACATCACCGGTCACTTTTTCAAACTTGGCGGACACTCCCTCCTAGCTACAAAACTCATCTCGCGAATCGACCATCGACTCAAAGTTCGGGTGACTGTAAAGGATATATTTGATCACCCCGTTTTTGCTGATCTTGCGGTTATTATCCGCCAAGGGTTAGTTTTACAGAACCCTACCCCCGATGGACAGGACAAGCAAGGATGGTCCGCAAAGGTGGCCCCGCGTACCGAGACCGAAATCATGTTATGCAAGGAGTGTGCCGATGTTCTTGGCATCCAGGTTGGAATCACTGACAACTTTTTTGACCTCGGTGGGCATTCAATGATGGCTTCAAAGCTGGCTGTACGAATTGGCCATCGCCTAGATACCACAATATCCGTTAAAGACGTATTCGATTACCCAGTTCTTTTCCAGCTCGCACAGAAGTTGGAGTTAGCTCGATCCGAGAGCTACAAGGTGAACGACAACATACAGACGGCTGAATATGCCAGATTCCAGCTCCTTTCTCAGCAGGATCCACAAGATTTCATCCAACGAAGAATCCGCCCGCAGCTCAAGTTTTGTTACGGCGCAATTCAGGATGTTTACCCATCTACGCAAATGCAGAAAGCGTTCCTCTTCGATCCTACGACAGGGTACCCGCGGCCTCTTACGCCGTTCTATTTAGACTTTCCACCCGATTCAGACTCTACCTGCCTCACCAGAGCTTGTGAATCTCTGGTTGAGCGTCTCGATATGTTCAGAACATTGTTCTTGGTAGCTGCAGGCGAGCTCTATCAAATAGTCTTGGAGCATCTTGATGTGCCCATCAGCACAATTGAAACTGATAAGAACATCAACACGGCGACCGACGATTTTCTGGTTAGGCATGCACAAGAGCCTGTCCGTTTAGGACAACCATTGATACGGATTGATATTCTCAAGCAGGCATCATCGTTGCGAGTAATACTGCGGATATCTCACGCTTTGTATGATGGCTTGAGTTTGGGGAATATTGTGCGCGATCTGCACATTCTCTACAATCGTAGATCCCTTCCGCCACCGTCCCAATTCGCGCGGTATATGCAACATATTGCCAATAGTCGCAGGGATGGCTATGAGTTTTGGCGTGCTGTGATACAAAATTCGCCGATGACAGTTCTGAGCGATACCAGCAGCGGCACTTGTCAGCAACAAGAAATTGCACCTTCCAAGGCATTGCATTTATCAAAGGTCATCAGCGTTCCCCTCCAGGCTATTCGAAACAGCATCGCCACACAAGCGACAGTCTTCAACACTACCTGTGCTCTAGTGCTGTCGAAAGAATCCGGATCAAATGATGTCGTCTTTGGCCGAATTGTATCTGGGCGACAAGGCTTACCGGTTGGTTGGCAAGATATTATCGGACCTTGCACGAATGCAGTACCGGTGCGTGCTTGCATAAGTGCACACGGAAATCAGCAACAACTGCTCCGCGACATGCAAGACCAATATCTCCGGAGCTTGCCTTTTGAGACACTAGGGTTTGAGGAGCTCAAGCGCAACTGCACAGATTGGCCAGAAGCAACCACGAATTACGCTTGTTGCGTCACATACCATAATTTTGAATACCACCCCGAGAGTGAAGTGGAACAGCAGCGGGTTGAGATGGGAGTCTTGGCCAAACATGTCGAACTTCGCAAGGATGAGCCGCTGTATGACTTGGCCATAGCAGGAGAGGTTGAGCCTGACAGTGTCAGCCTAAATGTTACCATCATTGCGAAAGCGCAGCTATTTAAAGAAGAAAGGCTTAGATATCTGCTCGAAGAGGTTTGCGAAACGTTTCGAGCTTTGAGCTTGTCTTTATGAGATATTGCAGTGGAGGTGCGCATGAGATAGGTCTATAGAGCGGTTTCTAACGAAGACATCGTCTCATATAAGTTCGCATATCAGGTGATACGAAGGACAAGAGAGAAGCGCAATACAGCGGAAGCATCAGTAACAGCCCCATAGCAGTTTACCGGGGTATTTGATCTCTGATGCATTCGCGTGGTCATTATTGAACTCATGTAGGTTGTCGGTAAGGAGATGCGGAATAGGTGCTGCTATGTCTTCAACTATCGCCTTGCCAGCTTTTGAGTGGATGGTAGAGTCTTGGCCGTTATCGCGACTGCAAGTCAAGTTTATTAACATGTCGAGAACGGTTAGGTACACCGCACGAACAATGTTCCAGATATCAGCCACGTAGAGATCAAAGTATGTGTCTACACGTCCTGACATATATCTAGCGGGAACAGAAGACCTAGACTTTGCTTGCTTGATGTTGGCTACGGGTATTGGTTTGAAGTCCGTGGATCCAGTGTTTGACCAAGTGACAAAACATCTGTACAAATCCAGAACATCTCGCTTCAAGCCGACATGGTAGCTATTGGCAGCTGCTGTGATAAAAAACGTGGTCTGAAGCGCGTCTAGGTCAAGTAGCAAGTTATTTAAACCCTCTTCGATGCCTCGTATTGGCTTCTCAGATTTAAGTCTTGCGACTACAGTTCTTTTGCATAAAAGTATGTTCGAGGTAGCTTGATTGGCTCTGTGCTTTACCTGGAGGCGCTAGATCAAAAGTAGACTTCTCATACTATCGAGTCTGGCTCAGCGTTTTTGTCGAATTTTGCAGACCTCCCCCTCTTTTGATGTCAGTTTCTCAAGAAGTCATTGGATGACCATGGTGACTAAAGCCTGATCCCAATTCCTTTTTGCTTTTGGCCATAGAAAGAAACTTCCTTGTTGTATCACCATTTGGAAATAACACCTCTTTCGATTCAATTGAGTCCCACTCCTTCAATGACACCCGAAATGTCTGAAGCGCATGGAAGTCTTGGTGAAGAGAGTTTCTCCGTCGTGCTGGAAGATCCTTCTAAGCCAAAGCCAGACAGAAAGAAGCGGTATTCATACTCAGTCACGCAAACCGAATAAGAGTGGCAAAGCGCGAGAGTGGCGTATACCTTCAAAACATCCAAGAGAATTCTTGATCAAATCAACCACTTGATGAAATGGGAACAGCGTAGTGAGTGAGAGTCATGGCAGGAATTAGTCATTGTTGCGGACAGCATCGTTGATATTGCTACTGGGCAAGCTGAAGAAGGAAATACCACAGAACTCAGCAAAGTCTACTCTCGTGATCTCTCCTATAGCACCCGCCGCAGGGACCGAGTCACAATTTTCAACCTCGTTAACCTCTTTGGTTGCTTATATGTAGGCTTGGAGTATCGAGCTTTTAAATTGTTAATCATTTGGAGTAGATGATTACCAGCCTCAACCCGAATATAAGACTTATCTTCACTTTAGAACCAACACTGGCAGCTCTTCGCCTATAGATATCAATAAGATATTAAATGTTATATGATCAATTCTCTTGTATGGATCTCGAGCCTAGGAAAGAGATTCAAGCCGCTGTGCCCTTATACATACCCTTCTTGGTTCGACTTCTACGTCCTCGGTACAGCCTTGAGCAAATTACCAGGGCTCTCAACATGTCAGCCCTGAGTCAGACTGATTGGAATAACTTTCAGAATGCAGTAGCTAGTCAAAAGCTTAAGCCTTATTCTTTAGTAAGCATGGGTAATATCCGAATTCCTCATTGCGCACTCCGGACCACTATATTACAATTTCCACAAGCACATACGAATCCTGCTGAATCATAACCGACCGAGCGACTAAATCTCGCAAGTACTGATCCTTATATCTTCAACCACGGTTTCACCACATTTACTATACCACGAGAGATTCAAGAAAAGGCCTCGCAAGCGGCACTTGGACGGACGGTCCGCAATCCCGCTGACAGGGATTTCACGCATCTTGTGCAGTATGAATGGTCTGACACCCTTCATACATCCGTTGTAGATCTGGTCACCGGCGACCCGGTGAGTATGTTCTTTTAGTTTAAGACCTACTATTATAATAACATATAAATACTTCTTAGCCCTCTGTACACATAGGCTCAGTAGTGGAATTATAACACGTCTTAACATAGCAACGCTAAGCTCATGTTTGTTTACTGCAAAGTTTATAGACGTTTGAGACTCCTTACGACGAGGTGATGTTAGCCGGCGTCTTAGTGTAAAGGGAAGTAGGCTGCCAAGGGGGGTGATTTAGAAACTTATAAAACCTCGGCAGGTGGGAAAAATGAGGTATGACGAGTTCTTGATGATTACTAGCATTGACTCAGGCTATCCTGACTGTGTAATTGTTGTGATAATTTGAGCGAGAACTTGCATCATAGAGTTGCAGGCTTACTAGATTGCCAAAGGAAAGCAGTCGTCAGGTGGAAGAATAAGCACCACGCTAGAAATTGAACAAGAATAGCACCCAGTTGCAGACCTTCCTTACGTTGTGCGCATGCATGCTAAGAAATAGCAACATAATAGGCTAATTCTAAGCTCACCGGCCGCTGTTGATACGATAGTTCTCGTGTTTCCATCATCTGGAGCTGAAAATAATGAACATAGGAGTAGATACAGCTGCATCGTTCATCTTGAAAAAAGCAATATATCTAAATTGTAACCCACTGCATTAAAGCTACTGCTTAGATGGAAGGCGACGAATACCACAGTAATTATGACTGCAGTTTGGAGGAGTTCATAGCTGTTACAATCGATCTGGTAGCCGCGAGCTGAATTAGTCCTGAGCACCAAGCCTGACATCGTCGACGAAATTCCCCCAGAAAGCCTGTCTATCATGAGATTGAGTTGACATAGGATGGCAAGTAGGGATGTAACACTTACCCAATCAATAGAGTTCATATCAAGCCAATCGACACTAGGATCCCATCCTCGAGACGAAATATGGTCTTCATTAGTGTTGAGCATAGATATTTGTGTCCTGTAAGCGTGAGATTTGACCCTTTTGAGTATGGTATGGCCTTACTGTATTTTTTGGATTGCCGGGTAAGCTCTTTCACAAACAGGGCTAGATTTCTGCAGTGACTCGATGCGCAGAACAGCAGCATCAAAGATTGCCTGGTGAGAAGCTGTGGTACCCTCTTGTCCATGTTTATCAATCAGACAAGCCGCCAAAGCAACCACTCCCTGGAGTGCATTAAAACTTGTCATGCCGTTCACTAGCCATCGGTATGGTCGAAGTATAGGAAGCTCACACAGTTTCTCGTAGGTTTCCAATAGGGCTATACTCGATTCGACATATGTTTTTCTGCTGGAAGGAAGAAAGTTGGGAGATTGGGAATGATAGAAAGGCCGATGGGCCAAGAGATAAAGCTGATAAGCATAGGTCTCAAGTATGCACCAATATGCAAAACTTGCTGTATCAAAGAAGCTGGGACATCCAGATGGTAGAAATGCGGAAGCCCACTGCTGTTGTTCGGCTCTGATCGAAGCATCAAAGTGGTTCATAGCGGCTTCGTCAAATGTAGAACTATTAGAAAGACGGGAGCATATCCGAGTCGATAGCTCAAAGAGGCGAAGCTTGAACTTCATGAGCGACATACTATTTGGATATGTCAATGACTCCTGGAGTGCATCCACATGTATGTCGGAATCGTCAACTTCTGCGGGCACAGGAGAAGGAAATGCAAGGAGGAACGAGGGGTCGACATCACGGAAAAGAATGCTTTGGTAAGTATAGAGCATCCGAATCCCGGCCCAGCATCGCCAGCGCCTCTGCTGCTCGACAAAGTTCTGATTCAAATGGTTGGCATTGCACCGTAACACGACACCCATATTGAGGGCAACACCGAGAAAAACCCAGGCACGATCAACTCCTTCGCTATGGCATATTCCATAGGTCATAACCAATAGGGCCTCTAGCGTATTGAGATCATATCGCACCATAAAGCGGGCTTCTGAAAGGCAAGCAAGGGCGGCGCTACGAAGGTGGCGAGATAAAGAGAACGGATCGCAAGGGTCAACGTCAGACCACGATGGCTGGCATTCTCTTAGGACTGGATCGCTAGCTTCCAATGTTTGGACAGCCAAGGAGCAGAGGGTGAAGAGCAGCGCCAGCCAAGACAGTGACGCTTGCGCCGGGTCCTGAGTGAACTCTGCATATTGTTGCTGAAAGGTGGGCCCGTGAAGGATATGAAACAGTGGAGCTTGGTACGTAAAGTATCTTGAGAGGAGAAACTCGCGAGTGGTCTTGGATGGCAAGAGGCCTAGTAGCTCGCTCGTCGACCTTTTCGGCCCAAAGGCGAAAGAGGCAAACGGGTCAGTTTCTCGTCCAGCAGCACAATTATCGCGGCTGGAAGCGGGTCGCTCAAGGACCGCGTCCCAAGACGCGATAGAAGACAGAGGCTCAGCTCGAGGTGAGTGTATTGGACGAGTATTACTTAAAGGCCGTCCAAAAGTCGACGTTGCAGAATGATGGCCGTCATCTGCCCTATTCGCTGTTGTGACAGCTGCTACTGGTGGTGGTAGACAAGCAGAAGAGCCACAGACGGGAGATACAGATTCATCTTCTGTAATGGTGGTGTTGTTGGTGACTGTGTCGCGACTTCGCCGAAAGGTGCATGCAGATTCGCGTTCTCGCCGTCTGCAAGCGGAGCAGGGTTGCTGTCGATCGCACCGGAGTTTACTGGCTCTACAGGGTTCACAGCTTAGCCGTTTTCGTGGTCGTTTGTGAGGCACGCCTTTGCGCGCAGAAGATGGTTTCCTCGTGCAATTTCGGGTTTGATCTGGCATATTTTGGTGAGTCCCGGATGTTCGATGTGATCGGAGAATGAACGGGGAAATCAGCTCAGGTTGGTATCGTGTTGGATTATGAAAAGATTATCGGTGATCAGCGGAGAAGTCGGACATGTCGGATTATGGAGTTTCTACCGCTCCTCACCACCTAAGTCAGCCCCACAGAGAAAGTATTCGGCCGATCGCAAGTATATCTCCCGTTTTGGGCGTCCGCTTTTATATACCAACAGCCTCCTTTTAACAACACCATCATGGTGTCTAAAGGCATCAATATGTCCCTTCTCTCCCCCCTTTTTTGTCCCCTCATGGTTTGCTGTTTGTGAATAATGGACGCAATGCTTTAAGTATACATAGATGAAGAAGTTTTTATTTTGGAATATCTTAGATATAACCAGAAGCGACCCTCGAGGAGGGGACTTTGACAATGCCGAACCGCACTGACGCTATGTTTGCTGCAAAAAGCCGATGTTATTACCATTAGGGATGCAATGTCACAGCTGCCACACAAGAAGGGCCTGACCTGGCTAGACTTGCTAGTCGAATTTCTGGGTTTTGCCCCCCCGATGCAATGTACTAGCGACTTATGGCCTGAGATGCATCGGACATTTCGGAAAAGTTCCCAGCCGCGTTCCAAAGCTGGGTCTGATCCTCATCTCCGAGATGAGGGCGAGCAAAACAATCTGATCATCTGTCTCACCGGGGACCGATTGACGAACTCTTTCCTAGTTTGAGAATCGATGGGTAATAAGAATTCAAAATGATGAATACTACCTCGGCTCCTTTACTTAAAGTTGTCATCAGGCTGAAGTCCTGATTCCGCTCAGTCGATAAGCCCGACAGCTGATCCGTTCCCAGATATCCATCGCGTCATGCACCAAGCCTGAAACTAAGTAGTTCGAAGCTTTGCGACACCGTTGAGAAAGAGAGTTACCATAGTCGTAAAATTGCTAGAGCCAGTCGACCATTAAAATTGCGTATAGGAGATCAACCTACCAGTGCTGGACAGGACATAGGGAATCTCTACTAGCTTAGCGTTTGCATTGAAGCAACCATTGTAATGAGGCCCACACAGCCAAAATGCCTCAGATGGCTTTGCCTGATCTAGACGCCGGGAAATCTAGGTTATCAGATGATGGGATAGCCGCTTGGCTATTGATTCCTACCTTATCAGATCCACGAGTATCCTCTTGTCGAGGAACCCTGTTTCCTTCTTGCTTCCGATTGGTCTCCCGTCGGCCTCGAACGGTTCGCCCAAGGTGGTCAGATAATCTACGAAAACTTGATGGCTTGTCAACAAAATCATCTTCTTTTATCTATAAAATCTCTGATGCAGCAGTCGTTTCAGGAGGTTGAACAGTCTTCATCTTGTATGTCATCATTTATCTTTTTTTTCTGCGCTTCAGTACAGTGATCCTCTTCGCAATGACAGACAAGACCGGTATCGAGACTCAGCGCGGTCAAGACGGTCATCTAGCCAAAATGTCCATCCATGCCACACAAGAGACCGTCTTCGAACACAAACTCGACCCTGCGTTCCCAAACCATGATTCCGAGGCCATCAAAGCCACGGACAGCGACGATGAGAAAGAAACCCCAGGAGCTTTACGACAGGTCATGACTCGAAATGAGCAAATTCTGACACATGTCCTGTGATACTTCCTTGCCTAAAATGTTGTTGCCATGTACTTGAGCTAAATCAGTATTTAGCATCTGGCTACTCGTCTTTACACTCGGATTTTCCAACAGTATCTTCAGAGTCCTCACCCCCTACGTCGTCAGCGACTACAAGAGACACGCCCTCACTGCAACTACTGATGTCGTCGCCAACATCGCTAGTGGTATATTTAGGCTTCCGTACGCCAAGCTACTCGATGTCTGGGGCCGGCCTCAGAGTCTCAGCCTAATGGTCCTTTTCACAGTTCTTGGTGCTGTCATGAAGGCCGGTTGCAACAGTGTCGAAACTTACTGCGCTGCCCAAGTCTTTTATTACGTCGGCTACTATGGCATTCAGTTCAGCCTCGTCATCTTCATCTCCGACTCGGCACCTATCCGCAACCGAGCACTTCTGTTTGGTATTGTCTGGTCTCCATCACTCATCTCAACATGGGCCTATGGCCCTACTGCAGACCGCGTCTTGACAAATCTCGGATACCGATGGGGCTTCGGTGTGTGGTGTATCATCATACCTGTTGTTTGTGCCCCCGTCATCGCTCTAATGTTTCACTTCGATAGGAGGGCGAGGCAAGCTGGCTTGATCAAGCGACCCGAACATGGCAAAACAATCAACCAACGCATCATCTTTTGCCTCAAAGAATTCGACGTCGTCGGACTTTTCATGCTTGCAGCTGGACTGAGCCTGCTCCTTCTGTCCCTGAGCATCTATTCTTACCAAGACAAAGGTTGGGGCTCACCCCTAATTATTTGCTTTCTGGTGTTTGGTCCGCTCCTGATCGTTTGCTTCGTCCTCTACGAGATGTATTTGGCACCAGTAACGTTCCTTTCATCACGATTGTTAATGAATCGGACTGTTGTATGGACCAATATCATGGCTGCAACCCTTTACACCTCCGAGTTCATCTGCTCAGCCTACATATACTCAATGCTTATAGTGGTTTTTAACCAATCCATCACCGCCGCCACCTACATTAATAGCATCTACTATATCGGGTCATCTTTTTGGACTATAGTCCTCGGCTTTATGATGCGATATTATGGACGAATGAAGATTTACACTGTGGTTCTCGGCATTCCATTTTTTATTCTCGGCCAAGGTATGATGATTGCTTTCAAACCCGGCTTCACCCCTATCGGCCTGATGGTGGTTTGCAAGATACTCATCGCTTTTGGTGGAGGCACTATGTATCCCATTGAACAAATGACTCTCATGGCTGTCTCTCAAGAACACACACCGGCGCTTCTTGCCGTTGAGTCCGTCATTATCGATGTTGGAAAAGGTGCAGGATCAGCTATCGCCAGCACCATCTGGACTGGCATGTTCAGAAAGAAGTTGGCTGAATATCTGCCTGCTAGCGAACTTTTGAATCTCGATGATATCTATGGTAGCCTAGACGTCCAGTCATCTTATCCGCTGGAGAGTGCTGCCCGGACTGCTATAAATCACGCTTATCTGGATACGCAACGCGTCATTTTCATATCTTCTACCTCACTCCTGGCCCTCACCTGGGCTTCGGTTCTCTTTTGGAAGGACTATGACGTCAAGAAGATGAGCAGTCTTCGAAAGGGGATGCCCGTCTAGACTGATCGCTATGGATTACGCACATGGAATGGTTTCAGGCTGGCTATGTTTCTGATTTTGGAGAGGTAGATTCGGTTTGATAACTCGTGGTTCGGGCGATTGCCCTTGATAATGTCACTGACTGTCTAGTGGGAAGCAGTCAGTTACAGCTTGAGAAGACCACATTTCCATCTCAAAATGGCGAAGTGGGATAGTTTATAAATATTTAACTGATCTACAGTGAACAGCATTGGAGGGTTTCACTTGTTGATGAGGGAAGAGATAGAGAAGAAGTTGTTGCCATTACGGTATATTGTATGGAAGATTTACGAAGTTACCAAATGAATTTACCTGTGGATGAAACCTGACTTGTTTATGAATTTTCCCCTTTGTCTATTGTTGCAGTCGCTCTGTCGCTTTAGGTAGAAGTTCATACAGCCTTTTCCTCTCACCGCAACACCTCATATCCGTCCAATGGGAGCGGAACTCCTTACGTTGCTATAAAAAAAAACTAAAATAAACTTTGCCCAACATTGGACTTTGATGACTTCGTCTAGGCTCTAGAGGTAAGGCGCAAATTCATGCGTGCCATGGCTGCCTCGTGACGGGCAGCGAATGTGTATTTCATGAAAGTGGAGATTCTTTTAGTAAATAAATATCGATTCCCAGTGATGTGTGGAGTTTTCAGTAGTCCCTGCAACTCAGACACGGCGTATGGATCTAAGGCTAGTTCAAGCTCATTTTGTTGTTTAGAAGGACATCTTTGTAGCTGAACCCATCCTAGGGCCCTGCCGCGTACTTCATCTGTTAGGTCAGAATCCCCTTCAACTTGGCTAAGCCCAATTAGAATTGACTTTCACAATTTTGTTGTAAAAAATAGATTGTTGAATTTAAAAATGACACCTTATCTTGTTCTTAGGTTGTTTAATCTATTCCTTCACTTACTTGCCTGAAATGACGTATTATAACAATTCTGCCGACAACTCTACCAACCCTGAGCGTGGACAGTGAATAGCTTGTGCAAATAAGGCTGAAGAACGACAGATACAGCGATAAGAAAGAGCAGCTTCACTGCTTGTGAATCATAGTTTTTGATTCATATAAAACCCCTGTGGCGTAAGCCGAACTCTTTCATGAGGACGGACAGGACTCAGAACTAATATAATGCCCAAGGACTTCGCCACCCACATTCCATTACTTTCACAGCGATCACACAGATCAGTCCAGCAGCGTAACAGCATGTCGTGAAACTGATCAAACCCCAATATTCTCCGTTGCAGCGGGATAATATCTCTCCTGCAATTGGTATTCCTGTGAGAGTTCTGGGCAAGTCAGCGATGGGTTTCTAAAAGGTACATTCCCGACTCAAGTAAATGAAGTGACCTACCCAAGACTCACAACTGTATAAGCTGTTGCGTAATACTGTCCATAGTTTTCCGTCTTACACAGCTGTCCTATGCAGACGGGGGTGAGGCTGATACCGCTGCCACTGAAGAACCCAAAGACACAGCTGTATATTACTAGCATCGGTATGTTTCCTGACGCTGGTAGCCAAAGGCAAACATTAGATAGGAGACAGAAGCCCACGGTGATGATCAGAACGTTGAAGCGTCCTAGCAGATCAGCAAAGTAGCCAGGAAGTACACGCCCAAAGAATGACCCTGCATTCATGATAGCAAGAAGCTGGTAAGACAGCTTTGACGATACTCCATGAGCTAAGGCGTATGAAGAGATGTATGAGATGGGAATAAAGATTCCCCATTCTATGAAGAAGATTGCCAATGTAGTAAGAAAGAATGGAATATTTCGGAATATCCGGAGGTCGGGAAGAATGTTCTCTTTAGAAAACGGCTTTGTAGGTAGACGAGAAGTGATGGTGATGCAGGCGATTCCAAGGCAAATCAACCATACAAGGGCAATAACCCGAGTTGCCCAGGCAAACCCAACCTTGTCAAAGAGGCTTTCGAGCACAAGAGGAACCAAGATCCCTCCTATCGCACCGCCCCCGGCTGCAATTCCTGTCGCGATGCCTCGCCTCTGAAAGAAGAAGTGACTAACAGCTGCTATGGCCGGTGTGAAGACGAGGGACGTTCCCAAGCCCCCACATAAGCCGAAAGACAGGATGAAGTGCCAGTATTCGACGCAAAACCCAAGGCTGATCATGGTTGCCATAATCAAGGCTGATCCAACAAGTACCAATGCTCGGGGTCCTCGTGCATCAAATATTGGCCCGATAAGAATGCCGCAGAAGAATGACAGAAAGGTGTATAAGCTGAAGATCCAGCCGATCTTGCCAGAGTCGTATTCTCGCAGTTGGCGAGTTTCTAAGTAAGCTTGAAAAGAGCCCAAGGAATTGACTAGACCCAGGCTTGCAAGGAGCCCCATGAAGCTGCCAAAGACGCACAACCAGGCTGCTAGACCACCTTCGGGATAAATACCACCGCTAGTATCGCTGGGTGCAGCAGAGGGCGTTTCATCGTCATGAAGTTTCTGATTGTTCTGCTTAGGTGCCGCATCGCTCAGGCTCGAGTGAGGAGCACCCGTGGTCGATTCCTCCTTATTTTTGAAAGCCATATATAACGTAATTGTTCACTTGTTGCAACAAATATAAAAATGGAATTGTTCAAATCAAGGTTGCCATATCACGAGGCTATTGGTCATAGGAGGCTAGCATACTATTTATTAGGGATTCTAAATTCTTCCTTTTAGATATTACATAGTCCCAACCAGGGCGGTGTCTCAGAACACGGAACCTCGGAGAAGCTATCGGATATTTTCGGAATAATTGCATTGCGGAGGGGTTTTTCTCTAAATCTGGGGCCGTCGGCTTTTCACGAGTCGGCGGGCGGATCGGACATTCTAGCGCGCTTTGCTCGATACAGTCCAAGAGTGAAAGAGAAGATGATCTCGGAAACCAAATATTTAAAGCTTATCATACAACACAGTCCAGCTTATATTTCCACATGCTTCCTCTGTTCCACCAGTTATCGTCATATCCTACACTGCATCGTCATGTCTTCAAGCGATTGTATTTCGTCTCGGGGAATGGGGTTCTTGCCAGATGTCCCCAAGTTCTTCGATGTTCTCAACAACTTGTGGCATCCCGAGACTAATCCGGAGGGCATAGTGAACCTTGGTCTCGCTGAGAATGTAAGGCACCGTCTCACTTAAAGTACACATTTGCTAACAAACACAGACATTACTGCAAGCGGAACTTATTTCATTTATCAACTCACACGTATGACCTCGTAAAGATTGAAACTCATAGTTTCGACTAACAGCCTTAGCTTCGTGTTAATTCTCATGCATTGACATATGGAGATGGATTTACCGGTTCAAAGCTATTGAAAAACGCTTTTTGCCAGTTGTTGAATGATTACTTCAACCCCAATATTCCGGTTACCCCCTCGCACCTGACCATCACGCCGGGAGTAGGTAACGCGATCGAATGTTGCGCGTGGTCACTCTTCAACCCGCAAAACCAAGTGCTCATCGGAAGGCCCTATTGGACTGCGTTTAATTACATCTTTGGTATTCGAGCTGGGTAACTTCATCCCTATTTCCAGCCAGAACTACCTTCTAACCAAAACAGGGTTCAAGTCCGTGAGGTTTCGTTCAACGGCCTCGATCCTTTTTGTTTAGAAGCTGTCGGGGAGTATGAGAAGGAGTACATACAAGCACGAGAGGAAGGAAAATGTGTTCAGGCGATACTCCTGTGTTCACCACATAACCCACTAGGTCTGTATCACGAGAGATCCAAATAACACACGGACGGTGAAAACTAACGCATGATTAAGGTCGTTGTTACACCAAACAAGTCCTGATGGCTTATATGCGCCTATGTGGTAAATTAGGGCTCCACCTTCTCGTTGACGAAATCTATGCACTATCTGTCTTTGAGAACTCCGAGATGGACGATGCAGTTCCATTCACTTCAATCCTTTCTTTAAATCCCGAAGGACTCATGGACCCAAGGAAAATCCATGTGCAGTGGGGATTCAGCAAAGTACTTAATCTCTCCCTTATACAGCCTCATGAGTTAACATTACGGTAGGACTTTGGTGCTACTGGTCTACGCATCGGCTGTCTCATAAGTCAGTCTAATCCGTTATTCTTGAAATCTCTTGAGAGCTTCTCGTAAGTCTATTGTATATCTTATATTTATGGGTCATTTTTAATTAGATTATAGACTATTTAACTTCCCATCAAGCCTTGCTGATAATGCAGCGGTGTCACTATTGATGGATAAAGATTTTACTGATAGCTATATATCACTACATCGATCCCGCCTGGCAGAGAGTTATAAGCATATTACTGGCTTTCTGCAAGAGCACGGCATACCGTACCGCAAGTCGAATGCATCTTTATTCTTGATGGTGAACTTGACGGCGGCAGCTCATCATCATGTCGTGAGCGATGATGACATTCTCGCACTACTCAGAAAGGAGAAGGTCTATATCACGTCGGCAAGTGGTTACAGAAGTGAGGCGCCTGGCTGGTTTCGTCTAGTCATTGCGCACCCCCAATACGTTTTAGATGAAGGGTTAAAGAGGATGCTTCGAGCTTTGTCCTAAGAAAATCATGGGTCAGGGTTGTAAACAAAGTTCGGGATGTAGCTAAGATGGTAAATAGTAGGTTAGTAACAACAAAAAGTTTGAGTTAGATGAACTATGAATGATGTGCACGTCCGAAATGTTTATCACAATGTTTTCTATTCTAAGTCTTGTCTATTAACCCCACTCTATACCTAAGGTGTTAGCAACCCACATCCCGGTTCTCCGAGGATCCCCCACAAGCCCGACGCCTAAGCCGCTTCGCCACTTTGGTCTTCACCACGTGCTTGAAACAGCTGTGTACGGAGAGAACACATTCCATCTCAGAGTGGGCCAGCCATACTACCCAGTTCATCATGTCTCTAAACAATCGCCCACTGACAAAGCGACCAAGGGCATCCGTAGCCTGCAACCCTTGCAGGCAGACCAAGTCCAAAGTGAGGATCATGCTTACTTAATGAAACCTGGTAGCTATCGCTGACCTCGACCCTTCATTTAGTGTGAAGGGGCAAATCCCACCTGTGAGCGTTGCTCAAGGCTCCAGCTTGAATGCACGTATTCGAATAGTGTTAACGACAAACGCCTTAATCGACGAGCAGAACGCAGGTAGGCCATGTTCCCATCTCTAGTCTCCATCTCGACTTACACAACTTGGACGAGGGCAGGGCCAACTTTGAGCTCCGGAGTAGAGTGAGCGAGTTGGAAGCACGTCTCGCTGCCGCCTCTCGCAATATCGAGCAAGCAAGCACACCTGGAGGCAACGCTGAGTCACCTCCTTATCAACCAGAGAGCCTTCGTAACGAGAGTGTGCAAGCTATCAGCCCTGCTGCTGAAAGTTCAGATAGGCATGACTCTCGCATCGACGTATTAGCGGCCGGCGTCTTCGATCATCCATCGTCAGGAACTAGCATATGCTACTTTGGTGAGCCCATTCTCCTTGTTATTCATCATCTTTAGAAATCCACGCGCTTATCCGAACTACCTCAGGATCAAGCTCCAACCACGCGTTATTTTGGTCCCTAACAGCCAGTATTGCGAATCTGGGTCATCGTAGTAGTCGTCTACATCAAGAGTCATTGCGAGCTGTCCAGGCCAGCACTGGCCCGGCTCGGCTTCCACACCCAGCATCTTCATCAATTTCACACTATGGCAGTTACGATAATTACGGTGTCACAACACCTCAACGCGACGAAGCCTTGAGCTGGATCTCTCTTTTCTTTGATACCATTGGGGCTATTCTGCCATATATCAACCAACCCGCCATCTTGAAGGTTTTTGAGAAGCTTGAAGAAACTACGACAATATCTAATCTATCATCCAATCGTGCGGCTAGAGCATTATTAAGCATAGTGTTTGCTCATGCGCTTTCAACTCGAGATACTGGCGCCGCAGAGCCGTATTACCGGCAAACTCTAAGCTTGCTAGATCCAAAAACGGTGTATGCACCCAGTCTTGAACTACGTACGTCGTGTTGTTTCTTTTCGATAGCGGACAGAAGCTGACTGTCAGTAATCAGTTCAAGCGTTGTTACTTCTTAGTATTTTCCAACAGAACAGCCAGCGCTCAACTGAGAGCTGGTCAACACACTCGCTCGCCGTCAAGGCATCATATCAACTTGGTGTTCACGCGCCTTCGTCGTATGAACATTTGACGGTCTCTGAAAAGGAACTTCGCTCGAGTCTTTGGTTCGCTGTGATAAATCAAGACAGGTATGTGCCGCTTCTTGATGAATCTATGAGCCCTTTCATACTAAAGTGTGACCAGGATGCTTAGTTCAGCACTGGGCCAGCCATGTCTAGTCCCATCACAGCATGTCCGCACCGACATCTTGGACATGCTGGTATCTATGCGTCAGCAGAGGACGGTAGAAATGCAGTACTCGAAAGAGAACTTAGAATATTTTCGTAACATCATGTAACTAACGCCATCTCCCCCAACCAATTTCGATTTGCTTGACATTTGGCTGACTCGAATACTTCGTCCTAGCGCATTGCACCAGATTATGGGGATTGCAATGGATTCTGTCTGTGACTCTAACATCGACTCAACGAGCCGCCTGACTGTGGATGATTTGCTCGGAAAAACACTTGAACTTTCGCTCCGACTTGAGCGATGGCGTCGGCAAACAACTTTCCCGTCTCTATTATCTTCTGGTGTCAATTTCAACGCGTGGTCAACAGTCGATTTTGAAGCACAGAAATACACAGTTCTTCTCTCTGTGTTCTACTATCGAACTGTGCTGCTGATCCATGGCAAACTTCTCATGACTATCCTCGAAGCAGCTACATGCAAGAGCCAGGAAATTGTTTCCGAAGTGCTCAGGAACACCGCCGCGTGTCTATTGAAGGATGATTTAGTCGTGGCTAACGATTTCTGTCACATGATACGTGGCATACTGACGCATAGCCCATCCTTTTTCAAGTGCAATGCAATATGGTGGACTTGTAATTACGCGGGTGAGCTGCCTAATCTGGGAATTACATTATCATACTAACCATGGCCAGCACTTACGATTTCTCTTCACACATTTGCATTTTGGCTAGCCTCTAATAGCGTTGAGGGAGCTTTCATTGCCTGTGGGCACAGCAGTGCTCAACTTGAGGCTCGACTGCGAACTTGCCTAGATATTCTGCGCGCGATAGGTGCAACTAGTGCCATGAGTGTCAAGGCTCACCGTTGCCTGCAGCGCCACCTCGACTTCCTCCATACCAGCTGTATGCGTCCTTCTCCTGAAAAGGGTTATCGGCAACCATTGAGACTAATGATAGTTGAACTTCTAGCGCCGATCTCTTTTCCAAACAATTGCAGGCCAAACCAACCGATCGACGATGATGTTGCACGATTTCAGGAACCGCAAATTTTGTCCCGTGAGATTTTACGCAATCAAGAGGCCACCAGTGTCACTGAGAATCCTATGGCCAGCTTGTTCAGTGATCTTGATATTTTAGATTTTCGCAGCGCGGACTTTCCTGATCTGGACCTTGGCATCACCGATTTTGACGCTGCTGGTCTCATATAGTGTGGCTGCTGGGCAAGCACAGAATTATGTAAGAAATATTGAAACCAGGTACACAAGAAGGGAAAAGGTCAGCAGTTGAAGATTCGCTTCAATGACAGCCAACAAGATGAGAGTTAACTTATGAAATACTACCGAGATCCTATTATTAAATTGAGACTAATTCAGACTTTGATAAAGTCTCTCAAACTGTTCTGCGGCTATCTGCATGCAATCATGTGAATAAATCATCTTCTGTACCTCCGGAGACGCCCACTTGTCAGGTACCTTGCCTCCATTGGCTTTAGCTTCAGCAAACTGACGATCACGCTCGTCTTTGGCCGCACCGGCCCCTAAGTGTAGCGTGCGCCCCGACAGCGCAGCCAAGTCAACTAGTGCCGTGGTCCGCTCCTTTCGAAGAAGCTCATAGACCCTGAGACACTTATTGATGGATTCTGGTGTTGTATCTGGAGCTTGAGATAGCACTTCTGCCAGAACGGCAGCGTCTTCAATCGCTAGGGCTGCGCCCTGATTGAGGTGAGGCAGCGTCGGATGACAGGCATCTCCTACGAGAGCTACAGAACCATGTACCCACGTTGGGAGAGGTTTGTGGACTCTTAGCTTCCATTCGCAGACTTCTCCCTCGGGAACTAGATTCAACATTCGTTGAACAACCGGGCAAAAATCGGAGAAGACTTCAAGCATAGCCTCCTTGGAACCCTTGGTTGTGTATGTCGTCGAAGGTGCCGAGGCAAAGTTGATATCAGGTTGAATAGATGACATGTTGTAGATGGTTCTGGATGCAATTGGGTAGCAAATCCAGTGGCGCTTCTCGCCGATCCAACGTGTCACTTGGTTACTATCAAGCAGCGCCATCATCTCGGGGTCCGAAGCCATGGCCTCCCGAGGAAGCAGAACTCGATATGCTGCCTGACCGGTGTCCTCTGCGGTTGCTGATAGACCGACTTTTCTCAAGAGATGCGTTCTGGTTACAGATTTGACTCCGTCTGCTCCTATGAGAATTCCCGCTTTGACTTGATACGCCTCGCCATCACGAGGCTTCACAGTGAAGGATGGCTGCGGTGCGAATGACTCCACATTCTCAAGACTATGGCCAAACTTGAAAGTAATTGCAGGCTCTTGCTTACAGGCTTCGTAAAGCCCTCCAGCAAGGGATGCCCGATGTCCGGTGCAATGTGGGTAGCCATACAACTTTCGTATATCGGGCATATATACGTGTGTCAGCTCTTCGTTAGAAGCTCCGTCTGTACTCAATTAATGGACTGCAACGCAAGGATAAATGACTTCGGGTATATGAACATACTCCTGATGCTCGTTTCCAGAACGTCGGTCGCTTCAGCTTCAATAGCATCCCAGCAACCGAGTCGAGTGAGGATTCGCACAAGATTAGGCGCCAGCTGGATCCCAGCGCCAACGAAACCGAGGCCAGATGCATTTTCAAAAACTTGGATATCCTTGAATCCCTTTCTAGCAAGTGTCAATGCACTTGCAAGTCCGCCCATACCTGACGAGTGGTGAGTTGCATTGTTTCCGTTAGATGCTCGCCATGGAGAGACTGCCGCATACCTGCGCCGATAATGGCAACTGACAAGTCCTTTGGACTAAGTGCTGTCTTTTGTGTCTCTTTGGCAGCCATGACTGACAGGAAGTATGTAGGCGTGTAAGATTAATGGTGGAGGAGATTGGAACTCATTCGGGGACGTTCAAGAATTGTCATGTAGGGGTTACATATAAACAGTGCTTTCAATGGTTGAGTCAGACCTTAAATAAGCGTCCTGTCCCGTAGTTACTCATCACGGCCGAGAGTCTTACATAGGTCTTATAATGTATGTAAGACAGCATGCTAGATGTCCGTACCAACCTTTCGGCTTTGAGCATGGAGACCGGGATCCACGATCAGCCAATCGGAAACAGTCTTTCCTGTCACGGCTCGGTCTGATCCAATCGGAGGAAGGTTGCCCGATTCTAGTCACCCTCACTCTCAAGGTGTTACCGGTGCCGCACTTCTCGGACTAAAGAGACGCGCACTGGTTGTGGCAAGGCCTTCACGCTTCTGTAAATGATCGTAGCTTAAATATAATACACCCTCATTCTAAAATGTGACCGTGCCAATATTATGCCACTTTTACGATCTGTCGACAACAGCACACGATTGACAATGACTACCGCTGGTCCTAAAGGACCTTACAAACTGGTCACAGTTAATAATGCGCCCGAGCGGGCCAAGAGGCTCATTGGCAGAGTAGTCAATGACCTAAAAGACCAATTCACGATCGAATACGTCGCGAATTGCACAAGTTGGTCCCATGTCGTTGACATCAATTCAAAGAAGATCTAATCAGAAATTACAGGCAAGGAAGAAGTAGAGCCAACCGTCAAAAAGTTCCAACCCGACGTCCTTGTGAGTTGACCTCCAACATTTTAATATGGACGCGAGACACATCTAATGCCCAGCTCTCAGTTTTGCGCGTCAATGTGGACAATCGAGGAGAGTACAGAAATGAGAAAGATTGCAAAGTCCATTGTTCCGGATATCAAGACTTACGCAATTCCGTATGGACTTCAAGTCAAGGATGGTCCGGATGCTATAGTCGAACACCTCAAAGAGCAGATTCCGTTGCTTCTAGGGTAGAATGAAAATACAAATCATGACTTTTCAGATGCCACACACCTCTGAATGAGGTCGTCTTGGTGTAAATCAATATATTATAATGACTCGACTGGTAAATAATATTTTAAGAGTAATAGGTAATCCAGACTACTATCCAACCAGATAGCAATCCGGCTAAGAAAAAAAAAAAAAAAAAACCAGACGAATGTTCAAAACCTTGACGGACAAGGTTCGAGTAAGTTGAATGCAGCACTCCAGTGGGGTTAGTTCAACACGAGTCTATCCTATCTTTGGATCTTCCGTGTTTCATCTCCTGATAGCCGACAATCTCTATGGTTAGCTTGTCCGGCGTTCAGGGTCGACTCGATTGAAGCAGTGACTGCTCAGGACAGTAGGCGAGAAAAGAAAGAGTGCAAATGGATATTCACATTCCGTATCAGACTATTTTGCACAAAGGGTACACTATAATCAAAACAGACTGGTCGACAGTAGTCTCAAGAATCTTGAGTCACCACGACGTCCAATAAGTAGATAAATATTCTTATAAAATACGATGTTATAAAAACACTAGATAATTGAAATTATTCATTCTGAAGTTTGGTGATAAGTGTCCCGATGAATGGCGTGATCTCAACCTTGAACAGGTCATTGTGTCGCAGAGTAACTTTGGGCGACCTCCCAACCCCGACTCCTGCAGGAGTTCCAGTAATAATCACGGTTCCGGGAGCAAGGGTAGTGCTCTGAGACAGGAAACTGATGATCTTTGGTATGCTGAAAATAAGATCGCTATTTCCAACGATATTAGTAACCATCTCGAAGCTGATTAATGAACACAGAATTGCCTTACTTTGCTTCGTGATCTTGCATCACATGGTCATTCTTGAGACCACGCACCCGAAACTTGGAGGGCTCAGGCATAATAGAAAGTGAAACGAGCGTGGGTCCTGGCAAAGTCAGAAAAAGAGTTGAGCTGCGCAATGACAGTATCATTACCTATTGGGCAAGATCCATCAAACCCCTTCGAAAAACACCATTGAGACTGGGCAAACTGGGATGTTCTGCTCGAGATGTCGTTGCTAGCGGTATAGCCCAGAACGTAGTCCATGGCCTCTGATTCAGACACATTCTTGGCAGTCTTTCCGATGACGACGGCGAGTTCGGCCTCATAATCTCCACAATCATCCAGCTGCGTCAGCTTGGGAAGTATTGTTGGCGCTGGCCACGGGTTTCCTAATGACGTGCTCGGCTTCCTAAAGAACTTGGTGAGTTCACTTTCGGCACCTCGATTTGATATGGTACTCTTTACAAGAAGACTGTTGGAACAGTAGGCAGGTCCAAGCCTACCTCTTCGGCGTGGTGTTTGTACTAAGAGCATGTCAATAAGCGATTCCGTTGCAGTTTGTAAATAGTGGTCGAGAGCTCACATTTAGACCGATGCAGCGAATTGTTCCTACTTCGCTGGCATCTAGGGGTGATAAGATACGCTCGATTGCTTCTAAAGCCCCAGTTTTTTCGCCAGGATTCAAGACCGACTTCCCTGAGAAGACTTCGACGACGACTTCGGACCCGTCATATAAAGCAAGACCTACGTCAATATCATCCGAAGTGGGTTGCCCGATCAATATCTTGGTCACGTCGGACCGTGGGATAAAACGGACAAGACCTGAGAGACAAATCAGCTATTGTTGACAGTGTTCAAA
The DNA here is from genome assembly GCA_021655865.1 of Fusarium guadeloupense. Taxonomy (NCBI): domain Eukaryota; kingdom Fungi; phylum Ascomycota; class Sordariomycetes; order Hypocreales; family Nectriaceae; genus Fusarium; species Fusarium guadeloupense. The sequence goes on from JAJJWM010000651.1 coordinate 33,366, forward strand.
GGTACCGACATGATGCAAGCATCATGATATTGCGATGATCGAGCGTACGTTTGAACTGTGGCGTTGACATTATTTTGTTTTCGTTGCTGTCTATACAGACCAAGCACACCTCTGAACCTGCAACACCGCTCCGTGGACGCGACCATAAATAATATGAACATTCAAGCTGACGCACACCTTTCCCGTTTCAGGAATAGTTTTAAAGTTGGCCATTCGGAACGTGCGTCTAAACGCCATTGGCACTAATGACAGTCCGATAATTAGACATCCAATCGGAACTGGGTTATCCGGCATTACATATCCTCCCCCATACCCCCACCCCAAGCCATGGACTAGGAGGCAGCAAGGGCCCGAAGAGTGGCACGTTAGAAGGCATGATGAAAGAATTCATCTTGTATAGCAGAAAAAAGCGCTGCTGGATATAAACGGTCTGGACTCCTCATCAAAAACAAGAACAAAACAAACGTAGTTCATTACATACTGAGCCTAATACTCGACCCTTCCAGCAACCGTTCCATTATGACGTCTCCGGGATCTGCATCCAGCCCATTTCGGGAACACTTGCCCGACTTGAACCTTGACAGGTTCACTACCATGAAGACGCAGGATGCTCATGAATATGCAAGGGCATTCAAAGACAGCGGAAACCCTCCATGGCTTCATGGCTTGTACTTGCATTGGCAAGAGTTACTCTCTGAGCCGTTCAAAGGCATCACCTGTGATGGTGAGTACCTTCCTAATCTTTAGCCACAGGAACCCTAGAGTATGAATGGCTGACTCGGTAGCTAGGCCATATTAAGTCTGATATTTTCAAGCTTGAGGATCAGGGAATTGACAGTGACCATATTGTCAGGATGACAAAGGACGCCTTATCCAAAATGGGCCCCGAACAGAGAACGCGTACAATCTATCACATCGACTCCCCAGAATGGCGTACATGGTCTAACCCTGAGTTCCTACTAAGCAATAAGGGTATCAGACTTGATGAGGTAAATGAGGAGTTACGTATGGCAATTCTGCAGATTCTTAAGGCCACGCTCTCTCCGGCAGGCTACGAGAAGGCAGTCTCAGCTATGCGCATCAATGGCTTTCTCGGTGAGCTGGTCGAGGCGCCGGCCGTGATGAACGAATTCTCCTATAATTTTGTTTTATTTGGCAACGAGCCATCGACTACAAAACCATGGGGCTATTCTTTCTATGGACACCACTTATGCCTTAATGCATTCTTCTATAAGAAGCAGATGGTGCTTGCTCCGTGGTTCACTGGCGCCGAGCCGAACCAAATTGACAACGGCAGGTATAGTGGAACCAGGATCCTGGAACGAGAAGAGATTCTCGGACTACAACTCATGCAACGCCTACCACCGGAAGTTCAATCTCGTGTTCAGGTGTTTAAGGAGATGAGAGATCCTGCCATGCCGCACGGACGCTGGAACCATGACGACCAGAGACATCTCTGCGGCGCTTATCGCGATAACCGTGTCGTCCCTTATGAAGGCATCTCCGTCTCGGAATTACCTGTGGAGCATCAAGGTGTTATAACCGAGATTCTGCGAGAATTTCTGTTATACCTACCTGAAAAGGCCCGAAACATCCGGCTTGCCGAGTGTCAGCGATGGTTCTCTGAGACATATTTTTGCTGGATTGGTGGGTTTGGAGAAGCAGACCCCTTTTACTACCGTATCCAGAGTCCAGTCATCATTGTCGAGTTTGATCATCACTCGGGCGTTTTCCTGACAAATAAAAACCCAGCCAAGTTTCATATCCATACTCTGCTTCGGATACCTAATGCTGGAGACTATGGCATGGCTTTGAGGAAGCTGATAGCTGGAATGGGACAAGAGTATCTATGGGAGGGATAGCCGCAAGTATGAGAAGACATGGAACTGTAGAGATCGGAATCCTCTGACTAGCTGTTGAGTGAAAGTGAAGGTAGTCTGTTATAGGTAGAGAAGTGATAGTATAGGGAGGATGATCAAATTGAATGGTTAAAATGCTCACTTAGCCTCTTACAATCGATGTGTTCATTCTTCCCATCATCAACTACATCTGGAGTCACATCACATTATCAGCTTTCAACTGATATGAACTTGTCGTATCTTAACGCAACTGAGTTTGATTTAACGTTCCTTTAGACAGGTAATGAAAGATATATCGTATCTTGTCCAACGACCTTGGATTATCTACGACCACTGAGACTAAATCTTCCCCCAACATTTCATCCGGGCCGAGACTATCTGCTATGTTTACATCATGACCCTGAACTCACATTGCCGAATATCCGGGGGCTTCGTTTGAGGTCTAGGCTTAATAGGTTTGCCAGACTAGGACAATTGCCTTGTGCGCCGCAGTTGGATACTTCTCGATATAACTGAAGACGCTAACCAATCGGAATGTGTTGAGCCGTGGTAGCAGGATCGTCGATGCCTGATATACGCACTACGCTACACTACTTTGGTGACTGTGCGGGATGGATGGGGACGTTTGAGACGGGGTCCGGGGGCGTAATAGCCGACCCCATGGGGAATGCTCTTGTTGTGGCAATGCTTCGACAGGGGACCGCGCCCCAGAGCTTGATATATCAAGGCATATACTCCCCATAATACTGTTCCAGATATACTTACTCCTGCAGAGTAGCTTACTTTAAGTCCTGTATTAAGGTGAACAATTTGTATCTTTATCAATATGTCGAAACACGAAGTTGAGGCACTGGAGGATGTGGGCCCGATGACTACTGTGAGTTATAACTTTTATTCGCAATATTTCAAGCCCAGTTATCAATAAGCTTCAACCACTGATACATGATAAAGCGCGATGGGACACCTCTAACCGAAGATCATAAACGATATCTTCTCGAGCGACATGGAACTATTGACTTGGATCCCCTCCCGTATATGGACGATGCCGACCCTTTGAACTGGCCTAAATGGAAGGTGTGTACGCTCCTGGTTTTTTTTTCCTTTTCCTTTCAACTAAGC
>JAJJWM010000653.1:0-10113 GCA_021655865.1 Fusarium guadeloupense
GCTCCGACAAGACCGGCACTCTGACTGCCAACAAGCTCTCCATACGCGATCCTTTTGTCTCTGAAGGACAAGATGTCAACTGGATGATGGCTGTAGCAGCTCTTGCCTCATCCCACAATCTACGAACACTCGACCCCATTGACAAAGTCACCATCCTCACACTCAAGAGATACCCCGAAGCCCGCGAGATTCTCAAGCAAGGCTGGGTAACAGAGTCCTTCACACCTTTCGACCCCGTCTCTAAGCGAATCACTACTGTCTGCCGCCTCGGTCATGACAAGTACACTTGCGCAAAGGGGGCACCTCGCGCTATCCTTAAACTCTCGGCTTGCTCTGAAGAAATCAGTAGCGTGTACAGGGAGAGAGCTCAAGAGTTTGCTCGTCGTGGTTTCCGCTCTCTTGGTGTCGCGTATAAGAAGAATGACGGCGACTGGATCCTCTTAGGCCTATTGTCCATGTTCGACCCCCCGCGTGAAGATACGGCACAGACTATCATCGAGGCAGGACACCTTGGAGTTCCGGTCAAGATGCTGACAGGAGACGCTATCGCCATCGCTAAAGAGACCTGCAAGATGTTATCCCTTGGCACGAAAGTGTACAACTCTGAACGCCTTATCCATGGAGGCCTATCTGGAAGCGTGCAGCACGACTTTGTCGAACGCGCGGATGGCTTCGCAGAGGTATTTCCAGAGCACAAATACACTGTCGTTGAGATGCTTCAGCAACGAGGCCATCTCACTGCAATGACTGGCGACGGTGTTAACGATGCCCCGTCTCTGAAGAAAGCCGACTGCGGTATTGCCGTTGAGGGTGCTTCAGAAGCAGCCCAAGCTGCGGCAGATATTGTCTTTCTTGCTCCAGGCCTGAGCACCATTGTCTTGGCTATCAAAACGGCTCGTCAGATATTCCAGAGAATGAAGGCGTATATCCAGTACCGTATTGCGCTATGTCTACATCTCGAGATCTATCTTACGTTGTCCATGGTCATTATCAACGAAACCATCCGTGTGGACCTCATCGTCTTTCTCGCCCTATTTGCCGACTTGGCCACTGTTGCCGTGGCTTATGACAATGCTCACTGGGAACCACGTCCTGTAGAATGGCAGCTTCCTAAGATCTGGGTTTTGAGCGTCATCATGGGTATTCTCCTTGCTCTCGGCACTTGGGTCATGCGAGGCGCAATGTTTCTCCCCAACGGTGGCTTCATCCAGAACTTTGGCTCGATCCAGGAAATCCTGTTCCTCGAAGTGGCTCTCACAGAGAACTGGCTTATCTTTGTAACACGAGGTGGAAAGACGTGGCCTTCGTGGCAACTCGTTGGTGCTATCTTAGGAGTCGACATTCTCGCCACGCTCTTTGCCTTGTTCGGGTGGCTCTCTGGTAGAGGAGAAATTTCCAGTCCTGAAACACACTTTCACCAGAGCAGCAACGGCTGGGTAGACATTGTCACGGTTGTTATTATATGGTTATACTCATTTGGTGTTACCGTCGTGATTGCCATCATTTACTTTATCCTCAACAAGGTCTCTTGGCTGGATAACCTTGGTAGAAAGGACCGCAAGAAGAAGGACACCAAGCTTGAGAATATTCTTGGCCATCTACAGAAGCTTGCTATTGAGCATGAGCTTGATGAGAAGACCGGCAAAAGCAAGTTCATGCTGGTGGAAAAGGCGGCTGATGAAGATGATGACATCTAGGAATGCTGTCTGAACTACTGTCAACTTGCAAACAACCTCACATCGCTCGGTTTATCTTGAATACAAATATTTGCTCTATAACGAGGCAATTAAAGGCCTTGTTTTCTGTTCTTTCCCATACTAGGTAGCGAGCAACTTAGTCTGCTTGGTGTTAAGTCCTACACGTTGTTAGATATACTAGGGGCTAGATTTTATCGAAACCATTGAAACACCTGTACTATTAAGGACTTACACTAACTTATGTTCGAGGCTGACCTTGTGCCGCATCAACTTTGGCCGCCTTCAAAGAATACACGTCAAGTACCCCTCGGATAACCCCCCATATTCGTCTTCTGTTTGTCAGAGTAAGATTCATATCACTCCAGTCAAGGACAACAACATCACTCCAGTCTTCGTCGTCCTCTTCGTACTGTAACTGCGTTGCTCCCGAAGGGTCATTTGCGATTTCTTCCTGCTGCCGGGCAATCTTTTGCGATCGAGAGCTCACAATATCAAGCTTCCTGTACACCCTCTGCCAATCAACTCCAGAGTGAGATACATCAAAGGGAAAATCGTAGAGCCAGGGCATGTCGTGATATATCCTGGACTTCCAGAAGCCCTTGCCAGGCGCGAGCCGGGCCACTGGCCTGGAGGATAGTCGCCAACCACAAACGCTGGGCGTGTCAAGAAGCTTCATGATGGATAGGAGGATTTCGGGACTGAGATTGCGGAATATATCAGAGGCTGCATTTGCGCCAGGTCCTATTGGAGGGTTTGTGTGAAGCGTGTCTTGTTGCTCATGAGGCGTACCCGTGTCCCTGATGAGAGAATGATAGTACTCGAGGAGAGCCAAGTTGGACGATGGAGAGGTTAAAAGATCCTCAAAGCCACGCTTTTGCCTCCAGTGTCTGTCTGAGCATAGTTCCACAGCACATCCGTAGTCCAAATCTAAAATGCATACATAGCGTATTGCGTTGTACGATGCGAGAGTCTGATCAAGGACATCGAGATCAACAGATTGGGGCGAAAGTGCAATTTTGAACAGATTGTAACACTCGTAGTGAGAAGGAAACCCTGAATTTATACTCGATCTTCTGGTATTAATGGCCCTAGAGTCAGTCAAGGCTGTCTTTTCCTTTTTCCGGAGAAACATTACTTACGTCCTTATAATGCTTGTACCGTTTGGAGGAAAAGTTTCGCCCTGGACAGAGGTGAAATACCCGCCGCATCGGAATCCAACTTGACCAGTAAGGAATGCTCTTTATTAAAGCAAAATCAGTATAATTTCGTGCCCTGTATTATATACTTACTTTCCAGGCGTGTTTGCGCTTTCATCGCGCCCGAGGACTCGCACATCACTTAGCCATTGGCACTTCTCCCGGGATGTGTAATCTGTGTTGAAACGGCCATCACGTTCAAGCTGTTCCCGCCAAGGGTTTTGGGTCAAGACGCCGCAAAAAACGCAGTATCTGTCACCAGGTCTATGCGACTTGGCCATGTTTATGGCCCAAGATTAGGTAGGTGGAGGCAAGTTGACAACAAGATGCTGTGTTTGACAGCCTGATATAACTGAAAGGCGGGGTATTTGGGCACATCAAGAGAGGTTTTGTGCATCCCTGGTTTCCAGATGAATTATTAACATAAAAGTTTATGGAATTGTGTAACTTATATTAAGATAAAATGTATAAATAAGTACATAGTAGTAGCATACATTAGTAGTTCCCACAGATTTATTGCATATACTTCTATCTAGACTTAGGCGCTAAATACATAGTATTAAGTACCTAGGCAGGGACTTCTCAACCTTGTACTGTAAACTTGGGCATTCTTGGAACTTTCCAGTAGACTGATATATCCCTCCGACATAGTACATACGCACACGATAAACACGCCATGTCCCTTGCATCTCTACCACCAGAACTTGTCACCAGCGTCGCTCCATTTTGTAATACTCAACAGCTTGCCTCCCTAGCTCTCGTAAATCACGTCTTTTACGACATCTTCAACCCATGTCTTTACAGGCACAATGCCCTCCACGACGATCCTGCAAAAGCCGCCGCTAGATGGGCTGCTAAGACCGGCTCACTCAACACTCTCAAACTCGCCTTCGCTCAAGGAGCCGATATCAATAATGTAGGCCCAGCCACAGAAGAACACTATCAGCATTTGCCTCATCATACATCTCGTCCTCGGCTGATATACGCTGCGCCTTTGCATCTGGCCATAGTTTATCGCTTCGAAGATATCGTCCGATGGCTACTTGACCATGGAGCTCGCCTAGACGTCCCAGCCTATAGACTATGCAGCTGCACCACTCCAGATATTTTCGAGGGTCCCGATGATAGATGGTATCCTCTTCACTTTGCCATCCGACATGGTGGCGGTAGATCAATGCTGCTTCTACTTCTAGAGCGCGGTGCCTTTTACTCAGCAAAAGGCATACCAGGTATAGCATGCGCAGTCAGGTTTCAAAATATCGGTGCTATAAAGCTTCTCCTTCAACAAAAACATTTCGACCCTGGCTACAAGGACGACAAAGGTTTCACCCCTCTGCACTATGTTTCCCTCTCCGATATGCCTACCAGGGCTTCTAGAATCGTTCACGAGCTTGTCGACTATGGCGTACCTCTTGACACTGCATCACCTGAAGGGACTGCTGTCGATATGATGGTCCGGGAACTGCGCTTCACGGGCGCCATCGCAATACTCGAGCGCGGCGCTGATGCATCCAACGATGCTGCGAACGGCCACGGTCTAGGTATATTGGACCGCGTCTTTGACGAATCCTACCAAACAAGCATTGAAACTGCGAGACTTGAGTCAGTTGCCGAAGGATATAAACAGGACAGGCAAAGACTAGTAGAGCTGCTCATCGCGCGAGGTGCCGATGTCAACAGGCTCCTCGGCCAAGGAAATCCACCGCTCTCTAGGCCACTCTACTGGGCACTAACGGTAACGAAGGACGTCGAGTGCGTAAAGTTACTGCTCGATGCCGGAGCTAGAATCGAGGATGCCTTTGTCGATACTGACTCCCGCTCCGAGGGTCTACTCCGTGGGTTTTTCAACATCTTTACTGGCTACGCAAACCTTCGGCCAAAGACGGGTACGCCCACCAGAGAAGATTTTAATCCTTATAAGGACTCGGTCCAGTTGCTGCTAGAGAGAGGCGCCCGGATCGACGCCCCGGACAACGAGCGCTCGGCTCTATACGAATTATGTGAGCTTGGTGCCTTGGAGAATGGGATTTGGGGGCTCGAGTTCCTTGTTGAGCAAGCGACGAGCCGGAATGTCAGGGTTGAGTATGCCGAGGCTTTCGTGAGATCCTGGTCGACTAATGAGCGTGTATCTGCACTGTTGAAGCAATTGCATGAGAAGTTGATCAAGGAGAATGAAAAGACCTGAAGGGACATCAGCGAGATAGAATAATAAACAATAAGGGTTAACTGAATCTACATAGTCTATAGCAAAAAACACCCACGAAACCTGAATCCACCTGAGAACTGGGCTTAAGAGGTTACTATGTATATAGTCTCACATGTTAAGATGAATACAAAGATATAATAACTTTCACTAGTAAAATTCATTTTTTTTTTTAAGCTCTAAGAACTTCTCAGAACCCTTTTAGGTCTTCTCCGGACTTTATAATCGCACCATAGGCAATGACTCCCTGTCCAACAACGCCTTGATACGTACATCCACAATTACACAGCTTCAACTCCCAATTCCTCCTTTAAAACCCATGCTTCAAACGCCCAAAAGAACAAGTCCGAGAGAAACGGCAGCTGGGGCCGCCTGAACATAGAGGATTCGCTTGTTGGCGGTCATGCTGCCATACACGCCAGCTACCACGACACATCCGTGAAAAAAGACCTGAAGCTGCTTCGCAAACTCGGGGTTGGGGTGAAGTAGCGACCAGAGCAGACCGGCAGAGAGGAAGCCATTGTAGAGGCCTTGGTTGGCAGCGAGGGTTTTGGTCTGCTCTGCGAATTCGGGAGTCAATCTGAACGTCTTTCGGCCACGCGGTGTGTTCCAGAGGAACATTTCAAGGATCATGATGTAGCTGTGTAAAGCGCCGACGAGGCCGGTAGTAGTGAGTCCCACGATGCCCATTTTGACTGAGGTGGAGATTTGTTTATGTTGTAATTTGTTTGACTGAGACAATTAAGAACAAAGAGATGTTGACAGAAACGGTTTTGACTTTGTAGACATTCCTGATGGATACAGGCTCAAAGCGATGACTAATGAATTACAGTACAAGCAACACGAGCTTCGCTAAGCCATTTTTGAGACTCTGTGTGAAGGGAAGCCCTTGCATGTGTAGCCGAGTGGGAGAATTGAACAAAGGGCAGTGGGATAAGATGGATTTAGTAACACTCAAATCTCAGCAAAGAAGTTCAAATCTTTCTAGAAGATGACGCAAAGTATAAGTCAATTAGTGCAAGTTAGGATAAATTCGGCATAACAGCACGATAATATGAAGTATGTAAGGTGTTGATATCAGAGAAACATTAGAAAATATTTGAGCTTTTCAAATACTTCAAGAGTATGTTTCTCTCATGTACTAGGCTAGAAATAGAGACCGTATCTATCCAGTACTTGAACTTGACGGTTTCGTATCGCCAACGCTTCGCTCAGTAGGCAAATCGGAAATCAAGTCGCTTGTTACCATCCTTCTCTCTCGCAACATTGTCCGTCTGGTACTCAAGCTTTTGCTCTGGTGTCATCTGATTCCATTGAGCTTCCTTCTTCTTGTTGAGATGAATAAGCCACTGGCGTTGAGCGACGAAAACAACCAGCGCAAGGCACAGAATCGAGATACACACTTTGTTGCCGACCTTATAGTACGGCGCATCCCATTTTCGATAAATTTGGGATCCCGTCATACTTCCCCTACTTCAAGTTAGTAAAGCATAGCGACGAAGGATCGTTTGGACGCACATTTGTACAATAACGTTGTATGTTGCGGCCGCGATGGCTCGCTTCTTGACATCGAACGAGTTCTCCGAGATCCAAGCAGACAACAGGGGGTGAAAGTAGGGATATCCACTGATCAAAGTGATAATACTGAAGCGTCCCCATTCTCGTCCCCCATCTGGAAGTGTGAGAAGTGCAGCGAAGAGTGGGAGTGACCATATCTCGCCAAACAGACAGTGGAACGCTCGCTCGTTAAAGTACTCCGAACTATAAGCGAGGGCAAGCATAGTAAAGATCTGAATAGCAGCTGAGGGCGCTGTAAGCAGGTTGCTGGCCAGGGTGCTGAAGTTGCCGGCTCTCTTGAGTGTCAAGGTCAAGTAGGCCTGTACCGGCGTCGCGGGAATGTAAGCAACGAGACCGATAAAGTACAAACCCCACAGAGAAGGGTCTCCCCAGGCGCCCTTGACGTCCTTCCATGTCAAGGGCTCCTTTAGAGCGGTCAGGCCCTTGGCCGGGTCATCTCGAAGAACGCGGTTGATCATGATGACCTCCTCGCGCTCCGTGTACCATTCCTTGCGCCAGAGGAGAGTCTTTGTACCAGTAGGCGAGGTAGGAAGATAGATCATGGAGATGAGACCGATGACAACGGTGAGGAGACCTTCGAGGAGAAGAAGCCAGAACCAACCGGGGCGACCATCGACGCCTCGCATCTCAAGGAGGCCAGCAGCCAGAAGAGCAGAGATGACACCTGTTTTGTGTCAATACTGAGTCACAAATTGACGAGTTTTTTTTTTTTGTGTCGAACTTACGAGCAACATTCAGAGTAGACCAGAAAGCCGCCAGGCGAATAGACAGCTCCCTCGAGGTATAAAAGTAAGTGGCCATAAGAATGACACCAGGAATAAAACCACCCTCAAAGGCACCGATCAGAGCGCGACAGATGTAGAATCCGACTGGTCCAGTCATAAAGGCCTGGAAGGTCGCTGCATAGTGTTAGTGGTGCTTGTGAATCAAGAGAACATTAGTAACATACAGACGATGCCCCAACAGACCATAAGCTAAGCAAGCGATTAGTACCTTTCATAGAACAAGTCTACTTTTGTTTCAATACATACTGTAGGCAGAACACGCTTGAAGCCATATCGTTTGGTAAGGAACTGGACCGGGAACTCGGCCAGCAGGAAGCACAGAACCTGAATGGTTGTACCGTTGTTATAATCGTCAGTCGTCAAGCCGAGATCAGTCAAGAGATCGTCGGCAAGGGCGTTGGAAATGTTTCCTCGGCTTGGAAGGGTGTTAGTACATCTTGACATGGAATTGGGCCAAGGACTGTGCAAAAACTCACTCAAGCTGCAGACCGAAAAACTATGCCTCGTGTAAGTGACTGAACATTTAAAGACGTGAAGAGTAACAACATACCATCAAACACAACCAAGACAGGAGCTTGAGGTCGGTCTTTCGAACACACCTCTTCTCCTCCTCAGGCGTCCATGTCGCTGTGGGATCCCATCGATGGCCGCCCTCGTAAGTCTCATGAGGTGGCAGCGCATGATGAAGCTCTTCACGGCCAACGCCAACCTGGGATTTGTCGATGTCAGCCGACGGGCGCTCCGCTGCCGGGCTTGCTTCGATATCAAGGCCGCCCATGTTGAAGCACAGAAATTGAATTGTCAGACTCAGAGAGATTATCCAGAAGAGTAGTCTTGATGATGGTCAATAAATTGGGATCTCAGGTTAACATATATAGCTATCTACTTCTACACTTGATCAACTTGTCCAAATTCTACCTAGTTCATGTTTCCGAAAGAACCTCCGATAGTGTGTGGCACGGTCGCGCACGCCATTAGGGACATGAAGCCTATTCTGGCAATTGTCAAGGGCCCTTGAGTCGCCAAGAAAGTCGCTGTAAGATACAACATTAATCGGGGCATGATGCGATGACATTGTAGCAGGGCCGAGGTAGAAATTGAAGCATTGAGATTGGTTCCGACCCCTCGTCCAAGCTGGGGTAGTCCGAGATTTTCTCCGCGTCCCCTACTATTCGGCTCATGTCATCTTTAGTCGCGATGTCGCCTTTGCAAAGAGCTGTGATTCGACGTTAGCCATTTAGACATATATATACCTACACAACTGCCCAGGGTCGGTCTCGCATAATTATATTATTCCCCTAGTTAATCACTTTATCTTATCGTGCAAATCCAATTACATGCCACACCATGCCCTCTGCTGCACTGGAAACTAGCTACGGCGACAATATTGTCGGGGGTCATGCCGAGAGTCGCCCTCGCCTCTCTGCGCCCTTGACTTACACGGGCAGCCTGGACGATATCAAACAATCAGACGTCACCCCTGTCATTGGTCGTCAATACGAAGGACTTCAGATCCGTGATCTCTTGAAATGGGACGAGAGACTCATTCGCGACCTTGCTGCTACCATCTCTCAGCGCGGAGTTGTCTTCTTGAAGAACCAAGATGTCACTCCACAGGAGATGAAGGAGTTTATGCTGCGTCTCACAGATGTTGCCGGGTGCCCTGCTAGTTCAGGCTTGCATGTGCATCCTCTGACTGAAGAGGGCAGCGAACTTGGTGATCAGATCAGCGTTATCTCGAGTGAGAAGCAAAAGAAGGGAGGTGGTTTGACACATCAACTGAGTGATGTGAGCCGCTACGCGTCAGCCGGCTGGCACTCGGATATTACCTTTGAGAAGGTCCCTTCAGACTATGCAATGCTCAAGATTCACACACTGCCGGCTACTGGTGGCGATACGGTATGTTTTTCCATTGGCCGCAACTTTTACCTTGTTTCAGAGCGCCTTTGTCTCGGCCTTGGATTAATGAATCAGTGCTGACTTCCTTAGCTCTGGGCTTCCGGTTATGAGATCTATGATAGACTCTCAGATCCCATGAAGAAGTTCCTCGAAGGACTAACAGCAACCCACGATGCAAACTTCTTCCACGACGAGGCACGACGTCTCGGCAACCCTCTCCGCAAGGGCGTCCGAGGATCTCCCCTAAACCAAGGCGAAGATCTGAGGGCGGTGCATCCTCTCATTAGGACCAACCCAGTCACAGGCTGGAAGTCAGTCTATGTCAACAAGGGCTTCACCAAGCGCATCAACGGATTGTCAAAAGATGAGAGTGACACGCTCCTTGGCTATCTCTTCAACCTGGTGACGCAGAACCACGATGCCCAAGTGCGGTGGCGATGGAGCAAGAATGACTGCGCAATTTGGGATAACAGATCGACGCTTCACTGCGCGACGTATGACTATGCCGAGGCTCGAGCTGGTGATCGGGTGGCCAGTTTAGGCGAGGCACCGTACCTTGATCTTAACAGCAAGGGGCGTAGGGAAGCACTGGGTATTTGAAAAGATAAAGCAGAGTTCAAGGTAAATATTACTGGAGATATTATAAAATGCCTAGTCAAATTGTTCTGATACCCGTAACTCAGGAAATCTTAGATGAATTTAGGGAGAAGTCCCTTGTAATATAGTCCTTCAATAATATACCCTTCAAAGCCAAG
>JAJJWM010000653.1:10272-20338 GCA_021655865.1 Fusarium guadeloupense
CCTTGACTGCCTAACTTTCCTCCCTAATAACAATAACGCGATACTTCCAGAGCCACTACAACAATGCCGTAATGCACGATTCAAATCCCCAGCAACACACTCTCCCAACAGGAGATCAGCGATTATCAAACTAATGGCTTCCTCAACACGATCGAAGTCTGTATATTCATATCCATAATAAGTTTAGTGTCTGTCGAATGGTCCAAGCTTCTTGATTGGGGAACTTGGCGAGAAAAACTTCCGAGCCTTATGTGCTTGTGTTTCCCCAAGAACGACCTGGTTGGTAGGCACCGTAGGTTCATTACAAGTCCAGGCCATGAGCTTCACTGCTGCATCACCAATGACTTGATAATGAAGGCACAATCTGTCTCTTCAAGTCTGAGGCGGGCTCTACGCCTGCCTCCGAGACCTGGCGCATCTGCCATCGGAGCCAGCCACGCCGATCCGCCGATGACCCGTGCCCGTGCCCGTCCCTTTCACTCGGGACCCCTCCCCCGCATCAGCTCCCAAGCTCCAGCTTCTTCTCACCGAAAAGCTTCCCCGTTCTCTTCTTTGACAACTTCTCCCCGGCCTCTTCGTACTTCTCAGTTACGTTCCTTCCTCTCCTCTAGCTTCGCGACTGCTACCTCCTCCCAATCGGTCCCTCTTCGACCTCGCCGCGAGTCCAAGCTCACGTCCCTTGTCTCTCGTCAGCAGCAGCGCAACTGCTCTTGCCGTCGAGCCATGTATCGCGGGGAAGATGTCACCAGCGCGAGCCACGATTTTCGCCGTGGCCGCGAGGTCCTCCCCAAGAATGTTAAGCCTCTGCACTACGATCTCACTCTCGAGCCCAATTTCGAAACCTTCAAGTATGAAGGTACCGTCGTCATCGACTTCGATGTGGTCCAAGATTCAACCTCCATTGCCCTCAACACGGTAGACCTCGAGATTCACGAAACCCTTGTCGAAGCCAATGGCACCGCCGTCACCTCCTCGCCTACCCTCGATTACAACAAGGATACCCAGACTACAAACATTACCTTTGACCAGACGATCCCCGCAGGTCAAAAGGCTAGGTTGACTCAGCGCTTCACCGGTACTCTCAATGATGATATGGCGGGCTTTTACCGATCTTCGTACAAGGATGAGCAGGGCAATACCAAGTACATCGCTACGACTCAGTTCGAGGCCACTGATGCCCGCCGAGCATTCCCTTGTCTAGATGAGCCAGCTCTCAAGGCTACCTTCACTGTGACCCTGATTGCTGATCACGACTTGGTTTGTCTGGGCAATATGGATGTTGCTTCTGAGAAGGATGTCGACTCCAAGGTTACAGGCAAGAAGCGCAAGGCTATCACTTACAACAAGACTCCAATCATGTCCACCTACCTCCTGGCTTTCATCATTGGCGACCTCAAGCACTACGAGACAAACAACTTCCGAGTTCCAATCCGAGTCTGGTGTACCCCTGACCAAAACCTCGACCATGCTGTCTTCTCGGCTGAGCTAGGTGCACGAACTCTCGATTTCTACGAGAAGCAGTTTGGTAGTCAATATCCTCTCCCCAAGATGGATATGGTTGCTATACCTGACTTCGCCGCTGGAGCCATGGAGAACTGGGGTCTTATTACGTACAGAGTAGTTGACCTTCTCCTAGACGAAAAGACTAGCAGTGCCGTTACCAAGAAGCGAGTGGCCGAGGTCGTTCAGCACGAGCTGGCTCATCAGTGGTTTGGCAACTTGGTCACTATGGACTTTTGGGATGGTCTATGGCTAAAGGAAGGGTTTGCAACGTGGATGTCTTGGTTCTCTTCAAACGCCTTCTACCCCGAGTGGAGGATTTGGGAGGGCTATGTTATTGATGACCTACGATCCGCTCTGGGCCTCGATTCTCTGCGCAGCTCTCACCCCATCGAGGTCCCTGTCAAGCGTGCAGACGAAGTCAACCAGATCTTCGATGCCATTTCGTACGAAAAAGGCTCTTGCGTTCTGCGCATGATTTCCAAGTACTTGGGCGAGGATGTCTTCCTTGAGGGTATTCGAATCTATCTCAATAGACATGCCTACGGCAATACCGAGACTACCGACCTCTGGGCAGCTCTCAGTGAGGCCAGTGGTAAGGATGTTGAGCGTGTAGCGGACATCTGGACCAAAAAGGTCGGCTTCCCTGTCGTGGCCGTCACTGAAGATCAGACCAAGGGCACAATCCATGTCAAGCAGAACCGATTCCTTCGTACAGCCGATGTCAAGCCAGAGGAAGACGAGGTTCTCTACCCCGTTTTCCTTAACCTTCTAACCAAGGATGGCCTTCAAGAGGACCTTGCACTCAACACACGCGAGGCTGACTTCAAGGTGCCCGATTTTGACTTTTTCAAGGTCAACTCAGGTCACTCGGGTATCTACCGCACCTCTTACTCCACGGAACGACTTCAAAAACTCGGACAAAACGCAAAGGCGGGTCTTTTGGGCGTTGAAGACAGGGCTGGAATGATTGCTGATGCCGGTGCTCTTGCCGCTGCTGGCTACCAAAAGACATCGGGCCTGCTATCTCTCCTCCAAAGCTTTGATTCTGAAAACGAGTTCATCGTCTGGGATGAGATTACGCTCCGTGTTGGATCCCTGCGTGACGCTTGGGTCTTTGAAGAAGACAATGTCAACGAGGCTCTCAAAGCTTTCCAGAGAGACCTAGTCAGCAAGAAGGCTAACAAGCTAGGATGGGACATTACAGACGCTGATGACTTTACTGCCCAGCGTTTCAAAGCGCTCATGTTTGGCAAGGCTGCCATTGTAGAGGACGCGCCTACAAAGAAGGCATCGTTCGAGCTATTCGACAAGTTCATCAAGGGTGACCGAGATGCTCTCCAGCCTAACCTTCGGTCGAGTGTTTTTGGTGTAGTGTTAAGTTACGGAGGTGAGGCTGAGTACAACGCCATTGTCAAGGAGTACGAGACTGCCAAACAGAGCAGTGAACGGAACACGGCCCTTCGGTCTCTCGGTTTTGCACGAGATCCCGCACTCATCAAGCGAACTCTGGAGTACACACTCAGTGATCAGGTAAAAACTCAAGATATTTACATGCCCCTCAGCGCTCTCCGTGCTCACAAGGAGGGCATTGTGGCTCTTTGGGGCTGGGTCAAGGACAACTGGGATGTGCTCACCAAGCGACTGCCCCCTGGCATGTCGCTTCTAGGTGACATGGTGGCCATCTCGACGAGCTCCTTCACACAAAGCGAGCAGATTGCAGACGTGAAGCGTTTCTTTGATGAAAAGGGCACCAAGGGATTCGATCTCGAGTTGGCGCAGAGTCTGGATGCCATCAAGGCCAAGCAAAACTGGCTCGCAAGAGATAAGGAGGATGTCAAGCAGTGGCTCACCCAGAACAACTACTTGTAAACCGCATAAATAAGGAGGGCCATATTGTAACTGCCACCTAGACNNGTCAAGGGCTGTAATACTGGCCGTTCAACAAGCCATAGCTCTCGAAAAATCTAAGCCTACTCAAGAATAAACAAACATACAACATTTATTGACCTTTTCGGATTCCTCTACACCATACCGCATGTTGCTTGTATTAACTTGACAATGGTTGGGCACAGAGGGCTTGCGTTAGAAGGACCAGTGACGGTAACAGGTTAGGATGAAACTATACTACGATCATAAGAGATTTGAATATGTTGTATTGTGATTATAGGAGATTTAAATATCGTTTGTTAAGTAAACGTATTTTTCCTAAAGTTACGCTGAACTACCTGGGCTAAGCTAAAGCCTTGACCAAGGTGCTCACCACACACTACACAAGATCAAAGGGAAGAAAGACAAGTTAGGCATTCCTTTATTTGTCTATTATACATGTACAGATATACACAGTCGTACACAACCCCTTCATCTCATCTCATACATTTCACATTTCATTTTATCCCTCAAGCCTTACCAGTCAACCAATCCCGCTCCATATTCTTGCCGTATCGCCCCGTGCCAGTAACGGGCAGATCACGCTTCTTCAGCTCCTCCTCAATGACCTTCCATCGACCGACCGCTACCTCGCGATCAATTGGCGTGATCCTCTTGCCGTGCACCTTTACGTTTGCTAGCGTGGGCAGTGTCTCGTGCGCCTCGAGAACCTCGGCGAGCTTCTTGCCGCGCTTGGTAGGTTTCTGCAGCACGGTCAAAAGTTGGCCTACTGTGTGGGCGGCGCCGAGTTTAGCGTCTGAGATGAGATGGCCGGTGAGTTGGTAGATACGCTTGCGGATCTGTGTGGTTTTGTTAGTTGTGTATCTGGGATAGTGGGGGTGGTGGTGCAGCATACAGCAAACTTGAGGCGGTCGTCCTTGAGAGGCGCTTCTTTCCACGCATTGGGCCACGTCTGGATAATCTGCTGAGCCTCCTCAGGAGAAATTTTTGCCGGCTTTGAGGTATCCCCCTTCGTGGGCTGCAATCGTGCAGTGATAGCTGACACATCATCCTCGATTTTTGTAGTTCCTCGAAGACCAACAGACAGCGTCGCGTCCAACTCTTTCCTGTTAAT
The DNA here is from genome assembly GCA_021655865.1 of Fusarium guadeloupense. Taxonomy (NCBI): domain Eukaryota; kingdom Fungi; phylum Ascomycota; class Sordariomycetes; order Hypocreales; family Nectriaceae; genus Fusarium; species Fusarium guadeloupense. The sequence continues at coordinate 14,777 of JAJJWM010000653.1, forward strand.
AATAGGCCACTTGTTGACCACCAATTCGTCGAGTTGGTTTTCCTTCAGCAGAGAGAGCGCCTCAACAACAGCTTGACGCACATAAACCTCCAGCAGAGCCTTGTCTTCCACCTTCTGTGCGCTACCAAACCCGCGGAACTCGCTCTCCTTGCCCCAGTGGCCGGGCTGCTCCCACCAATTCTTAAGCGGTTCAATCTCCTCTAGATCATCGATTGTAGTCGCGGGCGTATATCCAGGGTCGGCAGCAGTAATTTCCTTCTCGGTCATGGCCTCAGAGGGGCGCGGGGGAAGCACGAGACGAGTCTGTTGCACGGCGGGGGGTGTCCGATCTCGTGACTGGAGAGCCTCCTCTGGTAAATTTGACACCGTCTCCGGCTCCGGACGTTCGTTATAGGGATCCTCAGCACCAGGAGCCTCGCCCTTCCAGAGCTGCTTTCGAACCCATTGCGCCTTGTTGCCGATGGCGTGCACGGGGGATGATGTCGAGAAGGCGGCTCGAGCGACGAATGAGGCGCGGTTGACGGGCGCAACGACCGATTGCAGGGATTTGAAACCCCCTACCCGCGGTATTCGAGGCATTGTGAGGGTGGTGAGATTGGGAGGTTTGGATGTGAGGACTGAGGATTATGGAGATATTCGGTACAAGTCTCTATGGGAACTTTTTCCAGTGTGTTTCTATTGGCCAATGGGATCGTGCGAGGCTGAGATGGGGTACCGAGATCGACCCACTTATCGCCGACTATCGATAGCCTCAAGTTGACTGACATGCGACCTCCATGTCTTAAGGAGCCGATAAGCAACCTCCATCTACACAAGCTAAGCGAAATGGCACGAATATCTCTATTTATCCTCCTAATAGGAGCATTCATCTCGCTAGCTGCAGCATGTGAGTGAACCTCTCTTCAACCCCTGACAACAACTAATATTCCCCAGCCGCGCCCACCTTTTGCAAATGCACCTGTTTCAAGAACAGCACCATCATCCCCCTTGGTCCCAAAGACGACACATCCTCCTCCCAGCTCCGCCGCGCCGTTCTCGATATTTCAAGCCCTCACCTCGAGTCGCGCTCAAAGTCAAAGTCATGCTCAGAATGCACAAAGGCCTTTTGTCTCAAGCAGGGCATCGACTTTTGCAAGGACGCGACTGAGGAGGACGTTACGACGATGTGCTTTCAGCGAGACAGCAATAAGGACAAGATTATTGTCTGGGGTTTCATTGTTGGGACAGTTGGCTTGTTGGGCTGGGCCGCGTTCAAGAGGGTTATGGCGTGGCGCCAGGGGACTGGGCTAGGGAGGCAGGGCAGCAACTATGCTCCTATGGCAGGGAACTTCCGATGAGCTCATGAACAGGCAGAAGTTCATTCTTTGTCTTGGTTCAATTACTAGCGATACGGATCTTCTCTGCCAATGGGTATAGATGGGAGTTTGGCGTTGGTTGGGATATCATGACTTGCAGGGGTTAACTGCGGCCTCTAGCATTACTACAACACAGGTTTGGAAGACATTTATGAGTACATATGTTCAAAGACCCAAAGCATCATGACAATTTTAATGCAACCTACATGCGCCGACTTTTCCACCTCCTGACCTGTCTACCTAGGTCTAGTCATTAACTCCCGAGCCCTAACAAATCTCTTGCAAAACTAAACCGGTTCTTATTTCTTCTGAAACCTGCCACTCTTATGCCGCAACCGCAACCATCTAGGAGCTGTTGACCTGGCGACGAGTGCGGACGGCATCAGCTAGATCCTCGAGGACGTCAACAGTATCCTCCCAGCTAATGCAGGCATCGGTGATGCTGACACCGCGCTTAAGGGCAGCAGGACCCTCTGGAGGTACCTTTTGGTTACCCTCACCAATGTTGGACTCAATCATGACACCAACAATGGCCTTCTCACCCTCACGGAGCTGGTCACCAACAACCTTGGCAACCTTGGGCTGGTTCTTGTGGTTCTTTGACGAGTTACCTTGTACAAGTTAGTACTAATCACAGAGGGAAACAGAGGGATCGTACCGTGGGAGCAGTCAATCATGATGGCCTCCTTTTGCTTCTTGTCCTGCAGAACCTTCTTGGCGGCCTGGACGCTCTCCTTGTCAAAGTTTGTGCCCTTGGTTCCGCCACGGAGAATAACAAAGCAGTGCTCGTTACCCTTGGTGCGGGTAATAGCAGCAAGACCCTGCTTGGTAACACCCATGAAGTGGTGCTGAGCAGCAGCGGCGCCAATAGCATCAATGGCGACGCCAAGGCTGCCGTCTGTTCCGTTCTTGAAGCCAACAGGGAAAGAAAGACCAGAGGCAAGCTCACGGTGAAGCTGAGACTCGGTAGTACGGGCACCAATTGCACCAACGGAGATACAATCGGCAAGGAACTGAGGAGAGATGGTATCGAGCATCTCGGTAGCAATTGGCAGGCCCTTGCTGGTCAAATCGACGAAGAGCTGTCGAGAAACACGGAGACCCTTGTTGATCTTGAACGAGTTGTCAATATCGGGATCGTTAATGAGACCCTTCCAGCCGACAGTTGTTCGGGGCTTCTCGAGGTAGGCGCGCATCACGATGCAGAGGTCGTCTGAGAGCTTGTCTGACAACTCCTTGAGTCTGGCAGCATATTCCTGGGCGGTGGCAGGGTCGTGGATGGAGCAGGGACCGACGACAACGAGAAGTCTGTCACTGGTACCAAGAACGATGTCGGCGGCATCTTGGCGACCCTTGACAACGGTGTTTTGGGCCTTCTGAGGGAGAGGAATCTCGGAGGTGAGAAGAGCGGGAGGGATCAAGGGATCCTGTCCGAGGACTGGTTCAAGTTAGTCAATTGGTCTTTTGTAGACACCCGTATTTGTCTTGAAGTAAATAGGCATGTCTGAAGAGCTTGCGTAGAGTTGCCACAAGCATCATGAGTGCTTCCAAACCCAATTGCAATGCCAATCAAACAGATCCAAGGGTAATCACTCACCTCTGGTGTCATCGGCAGCAATAGTGGCCATTTCTACGACTGAAGGCATTGTGAATATGTGAGCTGTAGTGTTCTCCTAGAGAATAGAAATTCTGATATGGAGGGGTATGATTTACCTTGGGCGGGTAGTGGTATTTAGTGTAGCTTCGGTGAACGGAACGGAGTAGGCGATGGGAGTGTGGCCGAAATTTCAATACGAACGCCACGAGACTTAATCCGAGAAGTCAGCGATGCAAGATAAAGTGTATGAGAAGTATAAAATAAAGGGTTGTCGAGATAGAGCTACCTCTACTTACCAGACACAATTTTTTTTTCTTGGGTTGGGTGACTCAAAAGCCTGGGCTGGATGGACTCAGAAGAAAGCAACACCGCATCCGCACCGGAGTTGCTTCGGAGGTGACCCCACCGAGGGGTCAAGCCAAGGAACCATTCTGTGTCTCTCCGTGGTCATTTTTCGCAGATCGAGGCCCAGGGAGTTACATGCGAATACATAGGCCAGCTACGTCAGGGTCTAGAATTTTTGAATTATCAATGGTCTAAGCTCGATTGGCTCCGGTCTAAGTCCGTAGAAGAGCTTATGATCTGAGAAGTTGGATGAAATATGAGAGATCTCTTGACATGTGGATGGTTTATTATCTTTATCTTTTTCTGGGCTTGGGTTCACATGCCCTTTTGTAGCAATATTGATATGTGTAGCTGTGATGAGCTTATGCAAGGAACGGATGATCACTTTGGGCATACTCTGTCTAAACTTGTGAGGGTGTAAGCATCCGCGAAGGCATTGGCAGTAAAGATGTGCATGGTTTGGAATATCGAACAAATGGAAATTGAAATAAAGAGATTTTGGGACGAGGTAAGGTGTTTACTGTCCATCCTGTCTTCACGTGAACCACCAACTTATTCACGACGGCACTTCGGTGATGAGATGGCGTTCAAGGGTCTGGTCCCTAGAAACTAGGGGAACCTAGTGCCTCGATCAACCAACAAGCGTGTCTCGAAAGCAAGGCGAATGACCTCGAACAGTAATCTGCCCCCTTTTGAATATAAACATGTACTTTTCATACTGACGGTAATTTCATCTCGGAACCATGGAATAAGGGAAAGCTTTAAGGTGATGTCGGTATGCAGAGGATATTGTATAAACCTGTCGTTATCGTGGCTGCTTGTAAATCTCCCCACGTCCGGAGCTTAGGATCTGTGTTGCACAAAGGAATGTGTGTCGTCCGAGAAAAGGGGCAAACTGACGCACAACTGAAGCATCATAAACACTGCAGATAAATATGATTTCATGCAATCATTATTATCGGAAGCCGGTTCGTGTCATTTCTTCATGAGCAGGGTTCTTCTCNNAGATTTTGACATGATACTACCCTACATCCCGTCCGGGGAATTGAAGGCCAAGAATCCAAGCTAAACACATACAACGGAAGTGTCTCAAACATTCCTGGACCAAAATTTGTCGTAACATCTCGTGTTCTACTAAGACATAATCCAACCAAGCGAAACACAACTGAAACCAAAGCACAAAGTCCCGTTGTACAACTTGACAACTTTGTCCGACTATGGTGAACCGTTCTGCGTCTGAAGTCAGGGAGGGTCCTCGGACAGCAGCGGATCTGTTGGTCCGTGAGACCCTTGTTTTTGTTCCCAGGCTGCCCACTCAGCCCGGCCTTCTCTCTTTTCTCGTTCTCGTGATGATGACAACCTAAGCCTCAGCCAGACAAACAAGGGTCGATTAGGTCATTGGCATTGGCATCCAAGGGATCGCTCGCTCGCTCGGATTCTCGGCGACCCCACGACTGAAGATGACGGCTGAGACGAAAGGAATCGGATCGTCTGGTGCAAGGCGCGCCATGCCAAACTTTGGTTCTTTTTCACGATCCAACCGGCCCCTTTTCATTCTTCTTCCCTCTTGACAGTAACATTTTGTATTAATTAATTCGACATTCATTTCGTCTTTGAGCTCCGGATAAGCCACTGACAGTGTTTTTGTTTCTATTGTTTCTATTAAAGCTACCAATATCAATTCATTAATCACAGTTTTGTATTCATCATAACTGTCGTTTGTTTACTTTGATCCGCTACCAAACGGCTTTACACCCACCCACGGACATTCAACCAAGACATTAACCGATCGTCTTATTTCCCCGCTCCTTGTGTCTGATTCACATTCATTCACATTCGCACTCACTCTTCAGTCTCTTTGTCTTTTTATTCAGCTCTTGATTTGCTGTTGGTCACCTTTTTGAGTGACAGTCAGCCCCCAGCCAAGCCAACAAAAGCCCAACCCCCAGCCTCCGCTGGCTTGGCCTGCGTTCCAAGCTTCCTCTGATCCACCATTCGCCTTCCTCCACCGACCACGGGCCGCCACTTTCCTCGTGGGCTCAACTCTATCAACTCCTTCTTACGCCAACCTCAACTTTCTTACAATACACATCAGCCCAGCCTTTTGCTCTCGTCTCCGTTGTTGACGTTATCAAATTTATATTTTGTCTTCAGCATCACCAAAAACCTGTCTCTCTTACTTTGGCCCTCGGATACCCCCACGATACCGCTTTCCCAGGGACTTTTGGCCGCCTACGATACCGATACTCCACCTGCATTAACACG
>JAJJWM010000654.1:0-12877 GCA_021655865.1 Fusarium guadeloupense
GTACTTAATAGTTATGGGAATAACTACCTTATTAAGTGCATTAACTTTCTTCTTATCAATAGCTATTATCTCTAATAATATCCCTATAGAGAGAACTCCTTAGAATTCACAACATTCAGCAAGATATAAAAATGTCTATGCTTAATGCAAGGACTCAGCAATGAGATCAAAGACCTCCTGGACTCTCAAGTCAACTTTAACCTCTTATATATCCAAAGTCTACTTTCACGCCAACCTCACGACATAGGATAAGGCATTTGAAAGGGCGTATCCATATACTCCATTATTGAAACATGGCTCGGTGTCTTTGGCGTTCTTTAATTGTTCTTGTAGATGTCCTTCAACATTATCGTCATCTGCCAGAACACACTTGGTAGGAGCAGTCTTTGATGGTCCTCTGCCTCTCCTATTCTCAGGTATCTCATCGGTCCATTGATCAGCTACTGCGAAGAATGGTTCAAAGTTTCGGAGCTGGTTACATTGCTATTCCGAGGTAGTGTCACGGAGGAGTAGTGAGACCAAGGTTTTGGTAGTGTCGATATCACCCAGTACTGCAAATTCGTGGGCCAAATCTACTAGTGCCTTATAAACTTGTGGAAGAAGTGGATTTGTTAGGATTGACTTGCGATTAAACTTCTTTCGTTGAGATATGGCAATCGAAACGGTAACACAGGATGATTAAGGATGTCAGGGACAAGATACAGAGTTAGATGATCTTTTATTTTAACCTGCTTATTTTTGACGTCATAGATCTCGACCATTCCTTGTTTAATTATCGGTTGTCTTTGAGATTGATTAAAGCAGGATCTTGTGTGGACATGACGAACAGACTGCTATGCGGCTCCAAGTAGATTGCTCATAGCTACTTACCGGTCATGTAACAAAGTTCAATGAGCTTGTCAGCCAGTACTTCCTCCCATCACTGACTCGTGTTCTTAGTGTCCTTCAAGACATTTAGCTCCCCATGCTCTCTCAACGTCAGTGCTGCTGTGACCTGCCCCAGTTGAGAAGACATAGCCAACATAACGTATCCGGTCCTCACTGGTAGAAACACAAGCAAACTAGGCATTGTTATGCTGAAGAAAAGCATCAGTCATTTCACCATTTCGCCCATGCATGTATTGTAATTTGTCAATTCATACTTTATAGCTGCATTACAATTTAACCTGACTCCATTCTAGCTCTCAAAACCATGATCCCCAACTCGGGTGCACGAAACTCACGTCTCCTTCATCAAAGAATGATTTTCATTCTCCTGATGTCTTGCCTGGCGTTGCATACTATCCAAGACAATCCCTTTTACATTTTGGTCGTGCATCTTGGTAGTGTAGAAGAGCGAATACACAGCCTTGAGACTCCATGCCTGCAGCTGCTTCCACATCTGGAGCATAGCAGTTGGCCCTAGGGATAAAGTTGGGAAATACATATTGGAAAAAGAAGTTTTGGTGTCATTTGTCGTGATGTGAACGACTGAGGCCAGACTGGAGTATTCTCGCTATTAGTTTCCCAAAACTGAGGGGTACATACAACCAAACACTTACCAAAGAGATTTCGATAGAATCGCCAATAAACTGACTTTACGTTAGTTAGTGTAGTATTTCGTAATGGATTATAGGCTGCTTAGAACTTACAAGGTTATCATTCCAGTGCAAAGCAGAACTCCCAGGAAAATGACCACCGAGCTTCAACACCGTCGCTCCTTGAAGAATCTCGACAGTTTCATTCTCATTAAAGATCCTCCTGCCCTCTATATCTTGACGATTCAGTCAATCCTGGTCTTCACAGGCTAGATAAACATGGCGGTTAAACTCGCGAGCCCAATCCAGGTGAGTACTGTAGAAGAGGGGGTAAGAAATGGCAATGGCTTTAAGGCCACCACGGGACTTGATAAAGTCGATGGTATTCTGATCTAATAAAGAAATTCAGTCCCAAAGAACGTTCCCATTACCGGTTTGGAGGAAAATAGCACGTTGGCCGATGGCAAACTGAGGCCGGAGAAGATAGACCAGATACAGCCATCTGCTTCATCTTATTTGAACTTGTTGATATACTCACCCTAAATCCTAGTCAGGGCTGTCCAGGTTTGTCCGGAGGGGGGAACGAACTACTGCGGCTCCTAAAACTTACATCAGCCTCCGTCTTGTAGGACTTGGACGGTGTTACTTATACTTACATCGCACATACGGCATGTCGCTGTATGGTTTGCGTAAGAGAAATCAAATTGAGTACCACAAGTTACGCAAACGCACAAAGCTAGTGAGGATTTACCTTTGAAGTATCGATGTTGGAACTATGGAGATGCTAGACGATTTGTCTTCTCTCTGTAACTGTAGTCACGCGGCAGTACTTATAGCCTAAGTCCATGATGACCCTAAGCTAAGCTTACAAACGTACTTAGAGACAGTACCAACAGACTGAAATACTCGGACAGTCCAGAGTCCCGGCGTCCGGTCCTCCCCAGATCAATAGTACTCTCGTGTGGCTAAGAGTTCTATATGACCTAGCCAAGGTATCCGGCAGAATAGCCGGGTTTTTGTTCTAGATGGGAGTCCGAGTGGGGTGACGCCTACGTAGAAAGAACAATGGATAGAATGGCTTGATAGTTGAGGTTGCTTTAGTGATAGTGAACGAGTGGTTTTGACCATGAAAGAAGAGCGAATATTAATACGCCTTGAGATTCCAGCTTAGATTGACTCGGGCTGGAAGATTCAGAACAATGACAAAAGCTGAGAGAAAGGTTTTTAGAAAATCATCTTGGACGCCGTCTCTGCAGAGTGTCTGACACGAGTCTGAAGCTGCATGCCGACCTTAACCCCTGACACAATGACATTCATTATCGGTTTAACACAAGCGCTTGGAAAGATGGGCCTCATCCCACATAAGCTGCTACTAAGACATGGAAACCAGCAGACTGGCAACGATGTAGGGTAGCCCTTGATTGGCGTCACGGCGGCATGTCTATCGAGGCAAGTGTATGAGTATACAATACCGAAAAGGACTAGTATAGTCATTTGCGCTGACTCAGCGCATAATTGGGTTATCCGTACCTGCGCACCCGGGGTGGGCACCTAAGCTTACATAATACTGTACACCCGGGCTTAGAGCTAATCATAAAGGCAGCTTCCTTCAATTACAAAGGCAGACTGCCTGCTACAGCCTATCTACTGTAAGTTAAGGCGCTATAGCCGCTTTGTATAGCTTATCTGCTTATGTACCATAGCCAAACTAGTATTGACCGTTTAACTCGACGATTTCACCCACAGCTGATGCCAGACGACGAACTGCAAGACCCATTATGTAACCTGCACTTTGTAGCTTGGAGTGTAAATGTCGAAACGACGGCAATATTTGCTGTTGGACATGATCGCCTTGTGAGAAAGATCCCCAGGCGAAGGATCCTAGGTGGAAAACAACTCCCTATGAAGTGATACGGACCTGGGTCACCGTGAAAAGAGGAGGTAGACCTGGGCCTTTGTTGTCTTGTCCTTGTCCTGACCGTTCTCCAGGGGTCAATCTTATTGCCCAAACACCACGGGCTTTGCTATTGCTTTGAGGGCAAAAAAGGGTCTGCTCTGCGATAATGGTATGAAAATTTTTAGTTGGGAAATCGAAAAGAGCCTTGCTATTTTTATTGAAGTCGTTAAAAGGCATGCAGGATATTATGCATACATTGGCGTCGAGGCGGTTTTGGTGGGGCTGATAAGCAAGTCTGTCTTTGCAGGCTATTGAGAAGTTTAATTATGATCTGATATTCCATTTCAAGCTTCACTTGTCAGTACCGGATTCATGTCTCTATAGCTCTCGGAATGACTTGATATTGTGAGGTCGGAAACGTTGAACATTTTGAAATGAGTTACTGTAGATGACGACATATGTACCCTACGACCAGTTAGAGGAGTCTGGCCTTCTACTCTCAGTGGAAGGGTCATGCCATAAGCTCACAATCCCTCTATCTTCACCGCAATCTATTGGTCACCGATATCGAGCCGAGTGTAATCAAGCATGTGTAACATTTACGTAAAGTATGGGTTAGGCACGTAAAAGCTGAATCGTATACAATAATTAATGCTTATGACTTGTTGCCATGGACGCTAATCCGATTGAGATTTCCTCTGAGTCAGCGCGTAATTCACCAATCTTGTGTTATAATGATCTAATCTTATTGGACTAGTAGTGACGCTAAACTGGGTTTATATAAGCCAATCCGCAGCAGACCCTAGCAGGAACACTATCTACGTTCATACAAGGTTCCAGTAGGTCCGAGGGTCAATATACTCATCACATAGAAGATAAGAGGATCAAGAACAAGCCATTGGGGGCTAGCCTTATGAATTCTATCCTCAATACTTAGAACTAAGCCATTGTTTTCACGAAAGCATCCCTCTTATTCCGTGTTAGCCAATACAATCTCACAATTTTACTCCTAGAACTTAAGCCACGCATCTACTCACACCAGAGTGGAGTAAAAGCTTGGCGTATTCATAATGAAGAAATGCCATCATTTTAGGGAAGGGCGGCTTAAGTTTTGGCCCCCCTGCGCCAGAAAAAAAGATATTCTTGAAGCGGAATTCAACCGTGCCATCCTTGCTGTTGAAATCTACTCGCATTTCGCCAATGTTATCCAGGTCTCGGGGCTTATCGGAAGGTGTTGATCGAGGTGGAAGGCCCCCTCGAGTGATGATGGAGTTGTTGGTTCGAGAAATGACCATGAGATGATCGGTGATAACATCGCCTGCTCCTGATGTCAGCTGCATGTTATCTTGAGCTGCACTTTAGCAGCCACCAGAGATTTTCCGCTGGGGCTTTCGTCACTTACCCACGGCGAATGCCCCCGATAGGCATTCTTCGGCAGTCCACATGTCATGTTTGTTGACATCGTTTCGTGTTTTTAGGTTCTCGAGCTTCCTTTGAATGGCGTACCCTAATCACGAATTAGACTGAATGAACGAATGCGCGGGAAGAGTTGAGAATCTGTACCATATCCTCCCCATATGCCCTGGGCGAAGGCATTGACCAATTTTGGGCCACCTTGTCGATGATCCTCGAGTAACTCAGGTTTGATGGTGACTGCAGGTACTTTATAAACGCAAGAGTCATCAATAGATGGGTTGTTGTGAGGATTGATCTTCTTGATCAGGGGAAGGTGGAATAGACTGTCTGTGTCGGGCGTGAAAATTTCGAAATAGGCATGTCGAGACCAAATCTTCCAATAGCCCAGGCTAACTAGAGCTCCTCCAATGCTCGAGACGGTAGCCAAGCGTAAAGATTTCATGTTTCTCGAATGGAAAGTCATGTTTTCAAGCGAAATTATTGATGTTGGAGTTAAGGAGCAAAGTACTCAAAATTCGCGCGGGTGTAGGTAGATGTCGGTATTATTAAAAAGCCGAAGTGCGAGGAATGAGAAAGGAACACGTATCAACGCTCGGCTCAGTTCTTTTCGAATACTAATGTAGGTCACTATGGCAGGCTGTAGGGAGAAGAGCAAAGTCAGCTTCTAGTATCCCCACCTTCAAATGCCAATGATAAGCTAGATGAACTAGATGGAGGCGCTACTGGACGGTTGCTCTGCTAAGACCAACTTTATTGATGTCCTGTAGGACGTGCTTCAGCGGAAACTGCTGTAGTGACTTTTGAAAGGTACTGACCAGAGGGGTAAGTGGGAGATGCCGATTCCGATCCTGTTTCAGCTCCTGCTGCGGCAGACGCTCCGTTTGAGAAGTGCACAGTCACACTCTGCGGGCTGATGGCTACTGTATATGCGGAAAACTCAGGAGACTCAGGGGATTCGGTGCTCTTAGAGCAGTTAAGTATGTACCACTTTTCAGTGACTGTGGATTTAGTGTGTTTATGGTCCAAAGACCTTGGGCCCCCTGGGACTTGAGTATCGGGCGATTCATGATCATAGTATGGACAGCAGCTGAGCTGACAATATGCTTGTTCCCGTCTTTTCCAACGTTATTGGAGGCACCCTTGCGGATGTCTCCACTGGCTGGTCCCTGAGCAGCTGTGGCTGACTCGGTAGGAAGAGTCAAGAGCATCGTAACCGGCTGATCGCCACAAATGTGACAGATGACGAGGTTTACAGTGAATCCTTGGGGGCAATAATCAGTGGAACCGGGATGGTGACACTGAATCTTGGGGTAGGGTTCAGTGATAGCATAAGTATGCAACCCTGGACCATCTGAACCAAGTTGGAGATGACCCTGACCCTCGCCTGGTCCACCAACAGTCAAGGTAGGATGGATGCTCATCAAGGTAACAGAGCCCAGACAGCTTGTAAAAGTGCAGTTGTTCGTGTATGACGCTTGTCATGGCTGGATGGGGGGCCAAGAATCAAGGCCAACGGAGGGGAATGAAAGAGCGAGCGGCGTGAACAGCACGACTCAACGAGTGAAGCGATAGTTTGAGCGATTGCAGTTTTCCCCCTTTATACCAGTCAATGGAATTTTTATCCTTTTTTGTCTTGGTGCGTGTTATTGTTTTTCCGTGCTCAAGATTACGCCCTCTCAACAACAACCCTCAGATCATCACCATCACAGCAGGGCTCGTGATGCCCCGTTGAGAACCGGAGTTGTCTTACATTGCTTACTTCCCCAAGGCATGATTTCGTATCCTTCGGAAGCAATAAGTTTGGCTCTGACAAGATGACGCCGAGTTTCTGGAGAAGGCATGGTCAGCACATCGAAAAACATGTTCACAAGGTTAAGTTGAGACGCACTACAAGAGAACTAACACAGGATGAATAATCAAGGCCTTGAGGACAAGATTTGAATTGATTTGAATTGATTTAATTATATCTTATGCAGTTATAGTTATCTAAATAACTATAACTAGATAAAAGGGTCTAGTAAATAGATAAAGCCTTATAGATTAGTATTAATCTATACTGTTTTACTTTATCAATATTATAATATTAGCTAGCTATCCTTAAAGTTCTTAATTATCTTTCTTTAACTACTATTTATATGGCGGATGGTGGCAGCAGGCGATTCTTAATAGCGGAGTTGTTACTAAAGGGTGATGATGAAGAACATACAGGAGAGGAAAATTGGGAATGAACATGGCGAAGACGACGGTCAGATGTGGGCTTCTAATATGAAAAGGCAGAGACATGGCGTGGTTTGAGTAAAGGCAATAAAGGCTTATTATACTCTCTGAATGTAAATCCAATATTCTGATCGTTTGATCTGACTTCAAAGAGAAGCTAGAATGAGATAATAATAGTATTCTCAATACTTGATGGTTCCTAGGGCCCTACATTCACGGAGCTTTGTTTGGCCTTTTTCCAACGCTCACATAGCCCTTTGCCTCTGGTATCCAAAGCCGAGGGGTAACTTGAGCCAAAAGGAAAGAATATTCCTAGTTCAACTACACCAGCCAAATCGCCCTCTCTAGGTGGCAACCATTTCTTGTAAGAAACCAATACCGCGAGTAAAGCGGCAGCAGAATGGTAAACCCCATACTCAAAATATAACCTCTATCATGGCCGCGAAAGCCTGTGCGCTGCTGCCCTCCCTCCCCCCTCTGGAATACTCCCTATTGTTAAACATCAGCGATCTCAACACCAACTTTTTCTTGAATTGGGAGATCTATCAACCTCCTTCTGTTGGTCAGTGTGTCAATATCCCCACACAGGTAAGTGTTGCCTTTCTACCATCTGGCTTCAAAAATTGCCTTCAACAACAGTGCTTCAGGTTCTATCGCTGTCCAGTCTAGCTTCACTTTTGTCCTTCTTGTTGCATAGATAAAATCAATCCGATCATGTTCAGTTGTTCTACCTCATATGCACCATAAGACTTTCTTTCAACTCGTTGGTCATTTTCCAATCGTAGCATGCTCATAATCTCGTTTTCTCAATCTCAATCTGATTGTGGGTAAATCATCAGTTTTGTTGTTCTTCCAGGCCAAATGCTCAGTGAAAATATAAGAGCCCATAATCATATTTTAGTCACTAACCCTTTGCCAGGAACCTAGCCCATGCTCGCATCCCACGAGGTCTTTGTTTTGAAAGACCAATGTACGAGGCAATAACAGTGGTAGCAAGGGAGACCACTGCATCTCTGTCCCACAGTTGTAGTAGCCTATCTCGTAGGCAATGTTCATTGCCTGCCTTTAGTATCCCTGATTGCGCTTGGTGGGTATAGTTTCAGAGGCGTTATCATCTCGGGAACGCTTCGTCTCTGGCTTCCCGGGAGCCGCTGGAACCATCTGAGAAAAAAGAGCGTTATAATATACAATCTGACGTGGCGGTGTACAAGGTCGTTACATCTGGCGCTTTTGGGATATTTTGGTCTGAGGATCGTGGGTTTTGTGCGGTGGTAGTTTTTGAGAGGAAAATAGGAATACCAGGCTCGTCGTCTACCATCATTTTGGCGGTTCCTCCAAGCGGAGAGGACGGAGCGGGTGTCGCTAGGGTATTGTTGAGATAGTACGACGTTGAACGGGGAGGAAGGGTGCTTGAACCGCTGGTTGAGTTGCCCGGGGTGGAATTGAGTTCTGAGCGCAAGTCTTCCACTATATCCATGAGCTTGGTGAAGAGATTGTGTTCACCAGGGAGGATAGCAAGAGCCTCTTCCAAGTTCTTCAGACACAAGGTCAGCTGCGATGCCTTCTGCATGTCATAGGATACGGGTGATAATATAGAAGCCACGCCGCGCTTAACATGTCATGCTTCACGGGGGTGAGTGGTGTCAATGGAGTTGTTATGATGAAAAAGAGGGTTATAAGCGTTGGAGATGGTGATAGTACGAGGTCTGCCAGAGTATCCTATCAAACAACCTGACTCAGAGTCACTCATTGATTTGGAGAAGGATGATGAAGAGTAACCACGACATTTCTTTGATCTTCTTGAAGCCCTTCTCACCGCGTTACGTAGCTGGTGTCTGTATCTGGTAGGAAATGTAGACAAAGAACTGTTTCGTGGCGCTCCCGAGAGATGCTGTTAGTACAAACTACCAAAGGAGGCTTGGGTGCCCCTCCAGACGCTGATCATGGGTATTGAACTTGTCACATCTTTGTAAAGTAAGTCAGTAGTGTTTGACATATCTCTTTACAAGAGAGGACCTCGCAATATGACAATACAGCTTGCATAGATAGATGTTCTACTGATTCACTTTCTCGGCGTGGCCTATAGAGATTTCATGACTACTATGATGATCTGATCTGGCTGCAGTGCCCTTGTAGCCCTAGTAGTGCTCCTGGAGGGGGCCCTATACACCGCGAATACTGGCTTCCCAGATGGGTGCTCCTTTCTAGCCGTCACTCTAGAGTGTGAGAAATGACAGCTGCAGAGTCCAAGCTATTCAACGCGGCTGGTTACATACATACACCAACGCCATCTACAAGGATATTGACGGTATCATTCGGGGCAGGACTAACGTCCCGGGTCAAATTGACCTTCCGGATTACTCTTGGTTCCATCATCTCCATCTTTTCTGTTTTCCGTTGCACCCTGGGCTTTAGCTACAGACTTTAACGGTCGGCAGGAGTTAGATAGGCACGTTTCAAGAGCAATGACTGAGTCAGTATCTTGCAACTTGGAAGCATTGGTTGTATAGAATCATCGAATGTCCGTTGATTCGGCCTGGCTGCTAACAGCTTCGATCATATCCTAACTTCATGTTACAAGGTTTTCAGTTATCCATCCACCTTGTCGACTTGGCATGAATATAAGACAACAAAAGTCATTCCAGATTCAGCTGATTGCGCTTCCTTCCTTACACATCCAGATCCTGCCTATTTACCAGCTCTTCCATCGTGCCGCAACGTGACTTTTGAGAGGTCTGGGTTGCCATGGTCACTGCTTTGAGCGGAATGGGATCAGACAACAACGGAATACACTCAGACACTGCCTACTGTCTCTGGAGCCTCATAGTGGCTGCTGTGTCGAGCGTGACATACTGCGTCAGCGTTATTTGTATCGGGTCTGGTCGCTTCCTCGGCTCGTTCTGGAGGCAGACAGAGGATGTGAAGCTCGGCAGTCATAGCTCTTGGATGAGTTGTCCGCATTGGGTCTGTTGAGGGAGTAGCTAAGTATCCGTCATTGTCCAAGGACCAGAGCCAAGTATGAGATCATGAAGCTCGACGTGGGTGAGTCGCATTGGCTGGCCAAACTCGTGCATTGATCTCGAGTGGATGTCGATGGCAACCTCCCGCTTGCCGCCGCCGCAGCTGATAGTTTCCGTTGACAGCATTCTTGGCGGTTTCGCGACAAAGTGACGCTAGGACTATGAAGAGACTGGGCGGTGGGACTTTTGGCTGGATGAGGTAGGATTTCTACGCGAGGGAAGTTGTCAGATGGTGTCGTCAAGGAGCTGCTGACTGAGTGTGTATCAACCACTGAAGCCACCAGAGGCGCGATGTCGCGATTGAGAACCATGAGGTGCGTTTGTGATAACACATGTCGCGCAGTGCTGTTGTCATGATGAGGTAGGTCATCATCTTGTTGGTGGATGATCGATGAGGTTCACCATGATCGACGTAATCCGGCGAGAGCTGGTGAGGCAAGGCGGGCAACAGGAAACAGGTCGTTCTTGCTCCTTAATAGTTGAAGCATTCACTATCAAGTGTTAGGTTTCTTGTCAATAATGTTGCCGTAAAGCATATCACATCCTGCCTTCCCATCAACAATGTTGTTGTGATAGTTGCCACGTGTCGTAGACATCAGCCGACTCGACGAACAAGAGTATAGAAGGGGTTGGGAACTTTATGAAAACAGACTTACAGTTGAGCGATGTGCCAATACTGAAAGTACGTCTAGATGTCAGTTAAATCAACCATGGACAGAAAGCCACAGCCAAGGCAACAGCACAAGTAGGGAAAGGATGCGTGGGCTGTAGGATTTGAGCCCCCCATTCTCCCCGTAGCTGGGTCATCCCTGGTCATCCATCCAAGCACAACATGCAACTGGATCTTGGGTAACACATCAGAGACTTTCTGATACAAAGGTTGGGTAGTCATCAGGAGACACATGACAAACAGGACAAATGCCCATCTTGCTCAAGAAACTGACCGTAATTACAAACGGAATATCAGACAGACGCGTCGCTAGAAAGGTACGTCATTCAATTGAGGGCAAGATCGACCTAACCCCCCGGCGACGGGAGCAAGCAGTAAAAGCAAACTTGGTCTAACTACTGTTCGATTGGTCATGTCGCGCTTCCACCTTAACACGTCACCAGGCGACCCTGTTGAGCATACCCAGTTGGTTAGGACCATCGAGGTAGATCTAGAGATTCTCGAAGCTTATAATCACGAATCAAGAGGCTCAGTGCATGGCAAGATCATTTGAACCAGGGTTATTAGGAACTTGAGAAAGCGCGGCGTGCTCTTTGAGCTTGAGGATAAGTCCGGTATAGATGGGGTAAACTTATGTCGGGTTGCTGTTGTGAGCTTTACAAGGGCTGGATGCTAGGAAGTCATTGAAGATTGGTATATGATGAGACTGCTGTATGATATTGGCGTATGATTGTGACTTATGATGCTAGCGTATCATGACCATGGCGTATGATAGCCTTAGCGGTATGATGTGCGCGTCTAGACTGAGGCATGAAGATGAATGTTCTTGGGTTCATGTTAATCGAAGAATATTCAAAACTCATTCTTGATTGTTCCTTTGTAACTTCGACAGCGGTCATGTTGAGAGGACGTTGGGCGGGCAGATTTTTGCCAGAGATCATGACGAGTTAATCAATAACAAAGCTATCGGGCGAAGAAAACTACATTAGAGAACCATTGCGCCTCCGTTGATTGGAGTCTGGTGTTACTCTTGAGTGTCTCTGTGTCTTGTAGTGGTGGTCTGTCTTGAGCCTGCGTGACAATAGGGCAGAGGAGCCAGATTGAGATCGAGTGACTATTGTATTAAGATCCTTCTACTTAAAGAAGTAAACCCTTTGGGTTCATCACATCGCCGAGCAGGCTGTTTCATCAGCTGGACCGAGTGCGTACAATCCACGAGATCTCAACCTAACTTGGCAAAAGAACACCCGCCATCTGTTTGGGCGGCTTTTTTCCCGATTTGCTTTCACTCATCTTGATAGCGACAGAAACAACGAAGTGATTCTCCTGATCCCCTTACAACGTCATGTCGTCGCACCTACCTGGGACGAGAATAACACCCTTCCCAGTAGACGTCCCGTTTCCCTGACTCTATCGAGTCTAACGCCAACGACCAACCGCAACACAAATAAGTTATGCTTCGCGTATAAAATCCCAACTGCCCTCCCCGCGAACCAAATCTTGGTGTGATATCACTACACCTCCAGTGGCATCCGCGAACATGAAAGCTCGAAGCATGTTGTTGTTAATGGGGTCGGGTGTGCCGCCGTTGCCAGTATGTCTGAATGGTGATGGATCGTCCGTGCCCGTGACTCATTAAAGATAATGAAGATAGTCCTACCTCATCCTCCATCACCGCCGCATATTAGTTGATGGCTCGGAGGCGGGTAGTAGCAGCTCTTTGAACTCATAGACCGTGCTGTCCTCGGGTTTCGGGGCGCAATTGGCCATTTCGACAGTTTTCATAACGATCCATGGCGGGTCATGATATGGCTAGAGGCGATTTGCGCGGTCGCATCATTATTTATCGCGTCGATGTTGCCGTGGTTCGTCGTCTGCCCGAGACTTGATGGCTCAAGTGATGTGGTTTATATCAACTGGCTCTATTATCGATAGGTAGCCCAGACGGAATGCGACAAGCTCAAGAGGCTTGATTTTAGTTAGTTTGAAGCCAAACAACATGTATCACCAAACTAGACGATGGGGTCTGCTGTGGTGTTTATTGACATGGTGGAATCCACAGTATGAGGTGGTGACATAACCCTATATCCAATGCAACACCCTCAACTACTTACTACTGCTGATATATAATTCTTCTTTT
>JAJJWM010000656.1:0-19122 GCA_021655865.1 Fusarium guadeloupense
AAAAGTAGCTTACCCTATAGCATTTTAAAGCTAAACTAAAATAGTTAAAAATCCTTAGAAAGTAATTTTAGGCTTAGTATAGCTACTTATACTTAACTGTATTTTTAAAACATTTCTAAGTATTTTATTTATAATAGAAAACTATAAAATATAGTATATATTATAGTGAAAATAAAATTTCTCCTAAGACTATATAAAAGAAAATAACTAAAATCTTTTAAAAATAAATTTAAAAGATATATTAATTAGTTGGATTATATTATATTATAAGCTATTTTTAAATAAGATTAGTTTTTAAAGAAATTATTTTAAAAACCACTTTTAAGGTAAGAAGTAAAGTAATTGGCTTACTTATCTAATCGGTTTGCTTATTATATACATTAAGCTCACTTTAAAATTAAAATAAAGTTTTTAATAATGGTGTAAAGTATAGAAGCAACACAACCAAAACACAACTAAAGACAAGAGGGTACCCAAAGAAGTAATAGCTTCCTGGCTGGGATAGAGATTGCCGTTCTTCTGGTAGGTCAACTAACCCAGGATAAAATTCATCATAATAAGAAGCAACTGATCAACTGATATCACAAAAAATAAAGCCTTGAAAATGGGTTGAAAACTGCTGTGGCAATTCATGATGATGTCTAGTTAGAAACTCTAGTCTGGGCTTTTGTCCTTGCCAGCAGCTATCCCCATGACCTCCCTTGTCTATCTAAGCCTGCAATCTTGATGTGCGCAATTTCCCCATCACAATAGCTTTAAGAAATACTTATAAAAAGGAATTCTTACTTAATGTTTTATTAAATTTTTAGTTTTAACTTAGCTTTATTTCCTTTTAAGTCTTCTGTCTATATAAGTATACCTCCATAACACCTTTTTACAGTAAAGAATCCTATTCTCTTTTTATAATCTATATTATTACATTCAGTATAAAGTTCTTTAGTCCTTCTGTCTTTAGTTTAAGCCTTGTTATCACTCTATCGGCAGCTCTTCCTTTCGCTAGCTCTCCTATGCCTCACAATAAATTGTGGTATCACCGTCCCTGCATGTAAGGTCCCCTTCTATTAGCTTGTAGCTAAGTATACAGAGAGCTTATTAAGTTAAAGCTACGCCAACCGTTGTCGCGGTGTAGGTGCCTAAAGAAGCCGCATAAGACACTATTTCATTCAATATGAAGTTCTCCAGTTCTCTTATCTTCATCTTGAGCCTAGCTACCGTTCCGTCAGCGGCCTATTATATAGTTTCTGGCGTGCTTAATCCCTACCGTGCGATAGGCTGCCAATCAGGCCCTCTGGGCTGTAGATGTATTATCTGCCCGCAGCCAATTACTGGGTATGGTGCGCGTCCCTGCAAGTAAGTTCTCCTTCTATTGCCCTACAGCTAAGCATACAGAGAGCTTATTGAGTTATAGCTATCTCAACCAGTGTTTCCATATGGCTCAGGGAGGCATGTGAGACACCAGAATCGACACATCATCGGCTACAGAAGTCCATATACCGCTCCTGTACAGCGGAAGATTTAAAGAATCAACTGTTATTATTATTCGAACTTAGGTATTGATCTAAATCCGTTCAATACTATATTTAGCTAAAGTATAGCTTTAATGCTATTACACATTTCGTAGTATTGCAAAAGATTTCTCTACTGACCAAGCTTATAAATCATTCTATGCCAGGCGAATGGGCTCGAATATAAGAGTACTTGACCTGTGTCCTATGCTGAATTTCTCGGGTATAGACGCTGATTTCCTATCGTCGCAAGGAGGGAGCGTCTTTCGTATTGAAAAGGGTGCACCTAAAACTCAATTGTAATGACTGTCATTTAGAAGATTTAGAGTTAGATCTTCCGCCTCAATCCACGGCATGTTACGTTACGGCGTCATATGTGCGAAATAGATGGCATACAGATGTGAGAATCATATTATATGATGGTCACTTTGACTTGCTGATTATAGACGACCAGCTGAGGCCACATCGTCTATTAGGTAGTCCCAAGCCATGAAAGGCTGCTGTTAGCTTTTCCTCTAAGGTGGAGCTTACCTGAGCCTCTCGATTTAGACGACGATCATGGCCAACATGGCGCTATCTCGTACTGCCATGGCCTGACTATACCGCTTATCCTCTCCCCTCTGCCATGTGATCCACTTCTTCCCAATATATGTATCCATCCTAGCTGCAATCCTTTACAGGGTTGCGCCATTCACTTAGTGCGAGACTCGGTCATCTTGTCGTCGGCATCGATTTACACTCCGCCTCTTGTACACGTAGCTGATGATGTTGTCGACCTATGAAACGAACGTATGGGCCGTCTCGGGTCTGTGGATGTTAAGTCCAGAGAAGCGTCACCCGAGTCGCTGAGTCTATATAGAGAACTCTACCCTTTCTCCGAGCAGCCGGCTTTTCCCAGTCCATGGCCCAGGGTCTTGTCCACTTTGACCATCTTATGCTTGATTTTGCTGGCCATTGCATACCTTGCGCTGTCCTTAACTGGCTGGATAGGATACCCAGGCTGAAATTCATATCATTGAGTAATCAAACAACCGATTTGGCAGCCCCTTCACATTATGTACCAAGCCTACGAGGATACTGTGCTACCTCTCGTTACCCTTTTTAAGCCCCCGAGCCTTATTACGCTCGACCTCCCCGGCTCTATCGCCGCTGTTCAACTTGAGCTCAACGAGATCATTCAAAGCATGGCACCCTGGCGGGGCAGTCCTATACCAGGGCCCAACACGTCCGCCGCCGATCAAGCCACGCAGCTTCGCAGTGATCTTCAACAACTACAGCAGGATTACCGCCGTCTATACAAGGACAGCCTCAAAATGCTCCCGGCCACCCTGGCTGATGTCCTTGCGCATGCACCTAACGCCGACGACAAGCCGGAGGCTATTAGGTCCGTTGCTCGGCTCTGGAGTGCTGCTGAGTGTGAGAATCTCGCATTGATTAAAATTCCCTAGGCCATGGAGCGTGAACTCGTCAAGCTCGACGTAGCATCTGTTTTTGGCAAGGTACAATGATGATTAAAAAGTCTGCCCCCACCCCACCAAACCGCCAAGACCTTCATTTTAACCAGCAATATTCATCTATTAATTTCTCAATCAATTAAATTATATTATATATCGTTTTGAATCGCTGATCATGCCGTTTAATGTTTTGTAAACTAACCCCATGCGCGCTTGCAAGCGCGGAGTCTGCGTTCCAATGAGTTCATTAACTTGAAATCGTCTTCTGGGGAATTGCGTCCCACGCAATCTGCATACAGCGTGCAAATTCAGCCCGGTCGGCGAAGTTATCCTTTAGATCCTTGAGATGTGGGAATTACTTCTTTATTTCTGCTTTTAGAATATGCCAACGGTTCATAATTGGACTTTGGTCCGGGGAATTCGGTGGCCAGTCGATTTATTCAATTGGATGAACTAATAGCCAGTCTCTGACTTCCTTTGCTGTATGAATACTCGCATTATCCTATTGGAAAAGCTTTATGCCGTTATAGCCAGGAAGGAAGCCATCACGAAGGGCAGTTCTATAACTCAAATTAGAATAACCATTCTTTTTTAAAGTTAGATCTCTCTTCATTAGGGTTATCGGCATTCTTCCATCTTTCCAAATTTCTACCCAAAACATCATAGAAATGACTGATTTAATACGGTCCTATAGATTCACCATATCTGGACTATAATTTTCATCAGGTAGTCAGAATAGTTTAAGGTCAGGATTATAGGGAGAATTATTGATGGAACTTTCATCAGAGCAAAACATCTAAACCAAAGGTCAGCTCGACATCAATACCAACTTTAATTAATAATACCTCAACCATTTCATAGACTTTTGGAAGCTACCTACGTATAAAAGCACTTCTAGCTTGTGTATGTTCTTTTCGTAGTCTTGCCCTATCCATTGCTTTCCATTTATGCTTATAGTGGAAAGAAACAGCATTCTTCAGTGTCGAAAGGCATACCGGTTCCCGCACCTCCGACAAGAGCTCCGCCCATTTGATACAAGGATTCTTCCGAATGATACGCATAATGTATCGCCTTTGTGCCCTCTTAAGCTTTGTAGGCCGCCCAATTCGAGGATCATTTTGGATGCTACCTGTCTTCGTAAAGCCGTAAAGCGTTTCTCAATGTCTTGTGCTCTGTCTGAAGCGCCAGTGCGACGGCGCGCTGTGACATTCCGGCCATTCGCATGCCGATCATCGCTCCTTTTGCTTCGTCGCTCCATTCCTGACCTCTTTCGTGATTGGCGATTAAAATGGCACCGTAATCAGTAGGCTTGGACATATTGCGGACAAATTGTAGCTGATTTAATATGTAGGGGTTGTCGTTATTATGTCTTGGAAGCATGCGGGGCTTGTCTGGTGGGGGTAAACTTTTTATTCGTCATTGTAGACCAAAAACTAGTCGGCCCTAGGGGCCGCGACTCGTATAACCATGGGATAGCTAACACCTTTGACGCCGTCAACTTCACATGTACACAAGTCCTACCTCTCGTGCAGCATATCGAACCCCTTATAATGAAAGCAATAATTACTTTATTCACCCTTGACGGAAGGATCGCTAAAGAAGTTGAATTTTGGGGCGCGCGAGTTTCTGAGTGATACGCTGAAGTGGTATACCAATAACGGCTAGGCTGCGAGGATTCAAGATACGACAAGGCATATGACTTTTGATAATCGGATACTGGAGGACCTATGGAAGATCATCGAGTGAGGGAAGATGATTTTTATCTTGTTGAATGAGGCAATGAAGGAGGAAGCAGAGGAGAAGTGAACTGATGATATTATCACGATTTCTTTACTCTAGATGCTTCGCCAGTAAGTTTTGCGTTCGATTATTTGCTCCGTGACGAGATCATCGAATGGCTACTCACGAGAGCATCCCTATGCATGGTTGAGAATCTCTGCATCAACAAGGACATCAGCTCACCTTCCGATAGACATAGCGTACCAGGTTTATCTCAGCGTCTCGGAACGGTGAGCGACGAGTACGTGATTGATGAGAAGCGGTACTTTAACGACATGCGCCTGAGCTGAATCGTCCAATTTTGCCATTGCTCGGCTTGACAATCCTAATGTTCCCTTTGATAACTTTAAATTCCCAACAAATAAACTAGTTCTTGAAACGGCATGAGACAAGGTGGGTAACAAGCACAAGACAGGGTTGGACGTAGTAATGCGCGAAGGATCGGCTGTGCCATTACGAACTGTCGGAGCGTCCTAATATTACCGAGACTAAGGAATTATAGGGCTATCAATTAAGATCAGCAGCAAGGTATGCATTTCAAGAACAACGAAGTTACAGATTTGGCTAGATTTCTCTGATATTGAGGATCTGTTGTGCTGAGTTGGTCTTTGATCTGCACCTTAGGAAGACAGTCGATTAGTTACACAAGCCATAACGAGGGTGAGCAGAGATTTGATTATCCTTTAATATAGCGCTCTATACCAGATGCGTAAAGTGATTAAGTTACTAGTATTTCCTTTGCTTTCTAGCCGCCTGTTTCTATTTTGCCCTACGCTTTGTGTCTTTGCTTTGGCATAAAGCTTCAAAATCTGCAATAATGCAGCGAGCCTCATCCTCGGCTGCAGGTGTCTTGTTCACAACCCAGTTCCCTTCAATCCTCAATGCCTCCTCAATTGCTTTTGGTACTGAAGTCATCATGGAGGCGCGAATGCTCTGCTGAAGCCCCTGAGCCGGATACGCAACCAGTCCAAGTGTAGCTGCGGTAGTCTTGGTTACCAGACTCACTAAACCCTTACCTAGCCCCTTTACCGCCCCAGCTGCTTGCTCTTCACGTTTCCCTTGGTATGTGTACACCACAACGTCTGTGAAAGCCTCCAACATGCCGTGGCCGAAGTTTTTGCCTGCTACAGCAGCTCCAGACCTAAACCCAGTGATGGGCTTGCGCCGCTTCACATCTTCACCGTAGAGATGTGGGACGGCTCGTAAACCGTCTGTGATTGCGACTGGGATGTCAATGAGGATTCCTTTGGTTGTAGTTGTGACAAGCTTTCCAAAGCTCTTTGTAGAGCTCTCCATGGCCTTTTTTGCTGTTGTTGATTCCTTTGAACTACTGGCGCCCCCCGGTGACTGGGATCGACTGGATCCGCCATTCAAGGGAGTATTGGGTCGCGCACGATGCTCTTTGATCGTTTCGTATGGCTTAGCAAAGATATCCACTGTTGCTTCTACCGCTAACGCAGCAACATTCATTGATGCTGAGCCAGCGGCAGTTATAGGGTCCCAGCGTGTGCTCTCAATGTAGATGGGTTTCGACTGATGACTGTCACCAGATGTTAGCCATATTACTAATGGAACGAAACTTTACCAACAATTTTAGCTTTTTTTGATCGAGCTTGTGCTCTTTGGTTAGAAGCCTCTCCGCTTGCTTAGACAGTAAAACATGATGATGCTTTCCCTTGTAGCTCCAAGAGGCGGGCAGTTCCGGTATCACATCGCACCTCAAGTAGTCAGAAGGCAGCTTGGAGTGGAAGTGGTCAACTGCCGCCTGAGCGCCTGACTCATTTCTCATTTGCTCAGAAATCCCTTGAGCTGCGACCTTGACTTGAGGATTCAGTGCAAAGCTCATTGCGTCGGTGAGATTTCTCGATGTCAAAGAGGAGTAGGGTATCGGCTCAGGCCCAGCACCCGCTTTTGCTACCATTTGACCCCAGAACTGCTGACTAAAAGCAGTAGGAAAAAGCGAGTCAGCCAAATGGAGACTAGGATTAGTTCCTGTGTTTTACTTACTCGCCAAAGAACGACACAATCACTGTCGGTTGTGTATGTAGAAGGCCGCATGCAGTTGTTCCAGCCCCTCCATGATGGACGACTGCCGAAACATGTTGAAACAGCCAGTCATGAGGACAATCACCAACATAAAAGATATTCTCATCATCCTCGCCTTGCAACTTACTCCAACCTTTCGAGACGATAGCTCGAATGCCTAGTGTCTTGACAGCTTTGAAAACCATGGTCATGAGGCGAGTAGGGTCGTCAACGACAATACTTCCAAAGCCGATATAGACTGGAGCGCTTCCTTTTCGCAAAAAGATGTCGAGGTCACCAGGGGGTTCGTAAACTGGAGGCTCTCGGAAAAAGAAACCAGAGATGCCTGGTTTTACCCTATCATTAGCAGTCATCAAAATTCGTAGAGGTTCAGCACTTGCCTATGTTGTGTCCCCATTCTCGAGGTTTTGGAATTAGAGATGGAGACCAACAATAAGTGAAAGGTATCTCAAGAGTCTTGAGAAGCCGATGGCCTTCATTGGCAGGAACGCGCTCGAGGCCAAGTTTGGCTTCTCGCCACTCATTCACAAGGTCGCCTAGCCTTGGTCTTGGCATAAGCGAGGTGTTGAGTTGGAATGGAGTAATTCGACTTACCCTTGCCACGTCATAAACTCGACGATGTCATATGATAGATAATTCGCAATATTCCGGTCTTGGCTGCTCTCTGATCCTGTCATATCAGCGAGAGGATGTGGGAAAGCCGCTGTGCTGGTCCAAGGCATAGTAAACATCATATGAAGCGGTACACCTAGAGCCTGAGCACAATGAACATGGGCAAAACTTGGAGGGTTTGCAATAATACAGTTAGCGACGAAGGGAGCACCGGTCTTTGGATCCGGTTGTATACACGATTCCCAGAACCCATTTAGCATTAGGGCTACCATCTTGCGTTTGCTTTGGATATCTCCAGCGCGTAGACTTTCAAGGCTCGGGATCAGGCCTGGGTTCTTAACCATGTACGCCATGAGCTCGGAGGGGTCACCGCCCACTGGGAAAAACTCTATACCCGATGAGGTGATGAAGTCGTCAAAAACATCATGTGTAGCTATACGAACTCTGTGGCCATGCAACTGTAGCTTGTTTGCGAGTGCGATGAATGGCTGGATATCGCCCCGACTTCCAATTACTTGAATTAAGATATTCAGGTTGGGAATATCGGAGGTTTGAGCTTGGTAGGCAGGAGGTGAGTCGGGAGAGACGTCGATTTCGTCAAAGTCTGGCAATTTGGATAGTCGACGGCTGAGCGTAGAAGGGATTTCGATGTCGATTCGGCCATCGTCTGCAAGGATTTTGCTAGTTAGCTGTCCAGTCTTGACATTATCGACAAAGTCGTTCAAAGTGTTGCCGAATATGATACCTCTCGCGCGAATGTCGATCGCCGTCATCGCCACATCGACATAATCTTGAGCAGCATCTTCAGTCAGTGCCATGGTTGATTTGTGTGATGATCTCGCTCCAATCGCGCCTCAAGGTATTAAATAAGTAATACCTACCCCTTTAAGAGAGAAATAAGAAAATAAGAAGAACAGAATACAACGCTGTGTCGAATTATGCTTCCTTAGTTCATTACATCTAATGAATTACCGCCTCTAAGAACAGGCGTCGCCAAGGCCTAGCCTGGCTCCGATTGGCTACAATTGAAACATGCTGACGTGTGTTTTTGCATCGAAAAGCGAGAATTCCGTGATAGGCTCCCTGAGGTCGCTTAGAGCCCCTCTTGATGCTCGGAGGTAGCAGGGATGTACCACTTAAAGTTCTCACTTTAAGACGACCCCATCGTATTCATTACAATTTCGAGCTACAGTACAACCCCCCCTGAATGATTGTTAGTTTGTGTCATATCCTACTAAACTGACCAAAGGTCTAACTTCTGCTTGAGGATATCTACTTGAAAAATAATAAATAGAGAAGGAACAAGGTAGAGTGTCTGAAATAGCTAGGTACTTATTTTTCTTTTATCCATCTCATAATATTTGTCAAAGGATCGACGCTATAATAAGTAGCCCCTTGTCGGTACCTTCTACGCTAACGATCGTACAGGGGGCCCCAGTTTATTCCCTGTGCGAGGACTCGAAATCTCGAGACTTGACTAGCCCAATATTCCACGAGAAGCGCCTGGAAGCAAGATAAATATAAGAGGGTCCCTCTCTATCTCACGTACTCCATACCTCACTTCCAGCCTTTCTCTCCTTTTTTTCAATCTCTACAAACACTCTTTACATTCCCGCTTTCAATACCACCTGTTCGTTTTTTCTTTCCGACCCCGTACCCTTCGAATACCAATGTCACCGCCAAACGCCGCCGACTACTGGGAAAAGAAGGGCGTGGCAGGCCTGGTGTCTCGCGCTCTACTCCGTACGCTACAATGCGTATTTGCCGTAGTAGTTGCCATTTTGTACGGACTCGACCTCCAACAAGCAAATAAAAATAACGCTCGAGCCGACTCGGCTTGGATATATGCCGAGTTTGTGGCTGGTTTATCCATCATCATCTGCATACTCCATCTCTTATATTCGACTGCAAAGTGGTACTGGGCTATGCTGGATAGCCTGGCCTTTATTTTGTGGGTAGCGCAGTTTGGAGTATTTGCCACATACTATCTAGGCTCCGACCCACCTTTAGAGAATAAGGGATTTCAGTCGTCACAGAGGAGGATGAGGTCGGCTGTTTGGATCAATCTGATTAGTATGATATTGTGGTTCGCCACAATGACTCAGGGTATCATGGGATGCTGCGCTCGTCGGAAGAGCAGAAAAGCACAGAAGGATGGCTTTATTGGCCTGGGTTCTGTTAATCAGCAACAAAGACCGAGCCTCGAGGCAGAAGCAGTGGAACTGGGACGTATTTGAAAGTATGGACTCAAGAACACCCTACCTGCTACCGGTACTATATTACCCGCAATCTCAAGATTTATAACGAAAGCTCCAAAGTTTCAAGCTCGGGTACCTGAACGATTGTGCTGCGCACGGAAAATATGTCTGGGAAGCCCGTCAAGTGCTTCAATTCCTCGGAGTTTTGGGTAAAGTTTGCGGAACCAAGGAACTCATTGTTTTTTCCAACACGATCAACGTCAACTTTCCCAATCACGAGGATACAAGCTAGTGTCTATGGCCCCATGTTGGTCAAGTCCCAGGTCACAAGGGCTTGTCCTGTGTGCAGAGTTTCATCAATCTGTACTGGGCTTACCAGTCTAACACTGGATCTACAATAAGCTTCTCTCCACTCAACCTCTACCCCATCAAGGTAGCCAGGCTATGCAAATCAACCATCTGCCGCCTGATCCCATACCCGTGGATTCATGATTGACAATACCTCGCCAGTTTCCAGCGCCGCCGACTTTGAGAAGATAGGCCGATTTCCTCCACTGGTTTGACCATGAGCCAGTTCCGCCAGAATTGTTGTGTCAAACCGTCTTCCAGGCATGTTCTCATCTCCCAAGGCATGTAATTGGCCTCTCACGCCCATGGCCCTCGATGCTGCCGCTTCTTTCGCACCGCTGCATTGCAGAAGGTTGAATGGAGTGTCAACATTGGTTGGACTGCTTATCCTCATAATGGGGAATCAGCATTCACAACCTTTTCGGCCCATATTTGCTTGTTTTCTAGACGTTATCACTCATTACGAAGCAACACACTGAAGCAAGGTTCGCCCGAATACGGTATAAAGTCAAGACATTGTCCACAGCCTTTATTCTTTTCTCAACAACGACATGACTTAGAGGTTAAAGCGGAGGCCACGCTGGTGAAAAGCGAGGCTCTACTCTCCGTCTCTGTCTTGGCGCCGCACACACTGCTCTGGTAACACAAAGCCCTTGGCAACCCACAACCCCAGACCGCACAACACGCAACAAAACAGGCGCGAGAATTCTTTACTTAATTCATCTCTCGTTGGTATCATGCGACATACGGTTGCAGTGAGTGATGAGGCAATTTCTTCCTTTGCACGGTGCTTGTCATGCCAGTCCAAACATCTTGAGCGTTCCTCAGGTCTGGGAGAGCCTGGTATCGTCCAAAAAAGTGTCCTGTATAAAACACAATATCTTGGTTGGTGGAAAGAGAGTCGATAACAGGTGGAGTTTGCATTATTTCAAAGATGACAAGGACAAAGACTTAGGTTTGATGACATGTGATGGGGTACCCGCGCACTTTTGTAGCTGGCTTATGCACAACCCCTCCCACAAAGAAATGAAACACTAGGCGAATATTGCTCTAGTGGAAGAGAATGGTTGGCGACGTGCAACTAGCTTATCCATAGCCCGTCCCACGAAGCAATATAACACCAGGCAAAGATTGCCCTAGTGCAAGAGCGTGATTGGTTTTATGCAACTGGCTTATGACCCACTTTCCATGAAACGTCATTTTGGCAGCTCTAAGGTAAGTAGAGATGGCGTAGCTTGCCAGATTAAATAGAGAGTACATCCTCGATTTTCGATCAAAGATTTCTCTATCATTTCAATCGAATATTATACTACATCAGTACTTTACTCCTCATTTATCATGCCTACCTTCAATATTGTAAACCTTACTGTTCCCTTAGGCAGCTAGGTCATCGTTTCCGGTGCAAGCGGCTTCATTGGGTTGCATATTGCTGATCAGCTACTCAAAGCGGGCTACAGAGTGCATGGGACCACACGGGATTCCAAGAAGAATGTATATATTGATAAGCACTTCAATCAAGCATATAGCTTAGGATCATTTAAGCTGGTTGAAGTGCTAGATATGACCGCCGATGATGCCTTTTATAATATTGTTGGAGGTAAGTCTATGATATTATTTTGACTGAATTTATCTAATTATATATGCTTTTAACCATAGGCGTAAAAGATTTTATCCATATCGCAAATGAAATGACAGAATCTAAAGACCCTAACGTCACTGTTGAACATACAGCCAAGGGAGCCCTCAATGCACTTAAGGCTTCGGCTGAGGTAGGCATAAAACGTTTTGTGTATACATCCTCTTCCTTTGTGGCAACTCAGCCCAAGCCTAATAAGGTATTCAATATTGCCTATGATACATTCAATGAAGAAGCCATGAAGAGAGCTTAGGGACCAGAGCCTGAGTCCGAGGATATATATTCCGCGAGCAAAGTTGTAGCTAAGCGGCGAATCGCTGCCTGGATTAAGGAAGATAAGTCACCTGTGGCCACCAATGCAGGTATGAGCTCCAGTCTTGTCTATTTTATAAGGTCTTACTGACCAAACAGTTCTTCCTAATGCCAATATTGGCCCCATTATCAAGTCGTCAAAGCAAGGTTATTTAACCTCTTCTATTTTGGTCAAACTTCTCTGGGATAAAAACTACAATAGCATTAAGGGAGTAACGCCTCAGTATTTCATCAATGTTCAAGACAATGCATACTTGCATATCGTTGCCTTAGCCCATCCAGGTGTAGCGTTTGAGCGTATTTTTGCCGTGACTGGACCTTTCAGCATTAATACCATGATTGGTGGTCTTAGAAAGTCGTTTCCAAGGAAGGAGTGGAGGAACCGTTCAATGCCATGATCAGCACTATATTGGTCATCATTGCTTTCATCTCAGCCATCTTCATCCCCTTCAGCACAACTTCGGTCTCTCTTATATACTTTTACGGCATTATGGGGTTACTGTTCTGGGTCCTTTTATGTGCTCTCGCCACGTAAACTTCTCCAGCCTCTCAAATATCATCACAAGGTTAAAATATCTTAATATGCACTGGAAAAACATGCAAGCCTCAGGATTACGCACGATACTTCGGTAAGTCGAGCTACGCTCTTTAGTAGTTTCCTTGATACTGACTTTGAGCTGTAGGTTCTACTAATATGTGCGTGGCTGTCGCATTGCTCTTGGCTAATCCTCTAAGTGGACTACTACTAGAGAAGCTCGGGGCTCAACTGCTAGGATGCTTCTACCTGGCCATCATCTTGTTGGCGGGTATTTCCTTCGTAATAGCTCAAAGATTACTGCTTGGGAAATGGTTCTCTTTCCTTGAGAAAATGTGAATATTTTGTTACTTGAGTTGGACATGCCGTCACGAAGCCATAATAGCGCCTCAAAATCCTCTTCGGCATATATCGTTGGGAAGAGAGTAATCGAGCTACCGCATTAATCGGTAATAGTTAATACGCATAGATTTATACCACCGTTATCACTGATATTTCCATGGCTTTGAGATTGAGACTGGTTGTGGAAAGCTCAAGCCTATGGCGACGTCTGTTTCCAGCATCTGGTGCTGGCATTCCAAGACTAGCATTCCCTATCACCCTTCACTCGGCGGAACACTTAACAAACTTTCCAGACGATTGATAATAAACGTCGAGGTCAGAGGAGAAGCTGATTCATCACCAGTCTTATCGGGTCAATGGTCAATATATCCTTGACCAGTGGATCTAGGCACGCGACCTTCCTCGCATGAAATGTCTGTGGAGTTGCCAGAGATTATATATCAAGCTTTCGAGATTCTTGATTGAGTCTGCTGCCATCAAATCAACTGAAACAAGAGATCAGCTCTGTTGTAAACACGATCAGACACTCTTGTTGGTTCACGACGAAGGCACCATACGTATTGCAAAGAATATATCCTGGCATGTAAGATATACAGCAGATGCAGCCAAAATACTTGACGTTTTGCAAGTCATACTAGCAAGATAGAGTCACGACTTACTTGCTAAATCAATTTGGACAATACTTTGGGTCATTAAGAGCGAAGCTCCACTGTCTATCTCTTCTCATGGTTCTATCTACGCTCTAGGTACATGCTCCAATGTATTCTCTGGATCCTGCTTATGAGGTTCTGGGCTTAAAGCTCTGTTCTATATCTCTTCAGCACAAAACAACTATAACCCAACTTCAAAAACGCAGCAACGCCGCTAGCAACAGTAGATATAATTATCCTATGTTACCACCATCATCGAGATATCCATATCGATCCGACTGATGTCTAACAGGACGATAAACAAAGTAATCGAAACGAGCCTCTCGTGCTAGTCCGTTCAGGTCCGAACAAGCCACCCCGACAAACGCACCAGTAAAGGGGCTACTTCCCCAGTCGTGAGCACATTCATCCGAAAGCGTCGATGCATCTAGCACCAGCCCTATCTCTTTCAGGTCCCCATGTTCCATAGCATAAGAGAAACGTAACTTGTCTCCTCGTACTGAAATAGCAAGCTTTACTCTCCCTTCCTTAGGAATCGAAATAGGCTCGAAGGCAGGACTATCCAGTTTTGCCTGATGATTCGGTGCGGAAACCTTCATCAAAAGAAGTTCCCTCTCACCATCCGAGTGTGCAGTGACAGTCAGGTAGTAGAAACTACACTGGTTGTAATATGCAGTGAGTCCTGCGTATTGACGCTCATCCTCGGGAGAGAAATCAACGAGTGTCTCGGCATCGAATGAGAAGTGACACTGTCGACGCGCTACAAGGGCCTGCTCAAACCAGGAACCAATAGACTCGCGACCATACAACACGAGTCCATTGTCCATCTTGAAGATACGATCCGGCTCTGGCGTTCTGAGCCATTGAAAATCGCACGGGAGGTTGTTCTCGAATGTGTATCGTTTCTCAACCCAATACTTGGTATCGTCGCGAGCAGCAGGCAAATCAACGTGCAAACTAGGAGTAGGCCCGTTTTTGACATATAACCAATCATCGTCGGCCCAGTACGCCTCCTGTATAGCTGTCTCACGACCAAGAATACTTCGACGTTGTTGTCCTGTGGGCCGGCTGGTGAGATGCACCAGATAAGTTCGACCGTCAGGCGTATCCACGATATCTCCATGACCGGCCTTTTGCAATGCCGCAAACGGGTCGTCCTTCGAAGTCAGGATGTGGTTTTGTGGATGAGTCTCGTAGGGGCCCAGGATTGAGCGAGACCTTGCCATCGAACAGGCGTGCAACCATCCAGTTCCGCCTTCGGCAGCCAGGATGTAATACCACCCGTTGCGTTTGTAGATGTGTGGACCTTCAGTTGCCCCGAGACTAGTTCCTTGCCAGATATTCTTTCTCGGTCCCACCAGTTTACCCAGATCGGGATCGTACTGCTGCAAGCAAATACCGGCAAAAATACGAGGTCGACTGCGGTGGTCCCATAACATATTGACCAACCATTTCGTGCCGTCCTCACTGTCATGGAATAACGAAGGGTCAAAGCCTGAAGAATTGACGTATACTGGTTCACTCCACGGTCCTTGAATATCTTCAGCCCAAGTGAGGTAGTTGGGAGTATCTTTAAACGATCCGTGAAGTCGTTTAGTGTTGGTATAGACAAGCCAGAAGTTGGATCCATCATGGGATAGGCATGGAGTCCAAACTCCGCAACTATCAGGGGCTCCACGCATGTCGAGAAGACTTGCACGATTCAAGGGCCGACATACTAGCTCCCAGTTGGCGAGATCTTTAGAATGGTGAATCTGAACACCGGGGTACCATTCAAAGGTTGAGGTGGCAACATAATAATCATTCTCAACTCGAAGAATAGAGGGATCCGGGTTGAAGCCTGGAAGGATGGGATTGGTAACGAGAGGCATTTTGGATGATTCCACAATAGAATTAAGGTTGCAGATACAAATGGTCTGGATCAGATAAGATCAATGTAATTTTAAACGAAAAAGTAGGGTGGCTGTTCTGATCTACTGGTCCACTGTCATACTGCATTTATTCTGAGAAGTATTACTTACATTCTTCTGACACTAATTACGACTGAAAGAGTGGGCTTGTGACGCAGACTCCTGTGGTGAATAAACAGAATTTTCCTTCATGCATTTGCTTCTAGCAATTTTGGCCTAAACACGTTTGACAGCGTCATAAACTCGGCACAATAACAAGCCGAGATAAACGTGGACTGGACGGTCGACATACCCCGTGCTAAAACTTTCCTATTCAGGTGCCAAGTTATAAGCTGGCACAACTCTGGAAAGCAGCCAGTGAGCTCCAGTCTCAATCCACTACTGCTTACAGCTACATCAGTTTGCGTCGGGTGCGGAGGAGCTGCAAGATGACACTAAATTCACGCCAATACCGCTCAGCTCTATCTCATGAGTCGCCTACCAAAACCTGAGGTGCCCTAGCAGGCCTGGTATGTTGAATGGGCATCGTTTTCCTGTCAACAGCCATCTGTCAATTCGCTTGATCTAGCAACGAAATAGGCTAAATATTTGGGTCTTGGCAAGTAAACCCAACAGCTCCAGCTTATGGTGGGGATCAAATGCACAGAACGAAAGATTTAGTTACCGTTTAAATAATGCATGTGGTCCGCTTTTAAGTCGCCGTAAAAGGAGCCATTGGACAAAATGTTTAGCTCAACGCCTTCGGCCTGGAGCAAGACGAAAAAGATGCAATTGGTTGAGCAGTCCTGACAAGGGGGGCACAGTCGTCTTTGTTCCACATAGCACTAAGTTTGCCTGACCCAATCTAGCATGCCAATCTAATAGTTGGAGGTTTTTCTTCCATCGTTCTGCGCCGCGTCCATCAACTCGCGGAGGGGGACTTAATAGTGCAGGGTATGGTAGATCTTACCTGATCGTGTTTCACAAAATACAAAATTACATTGACTTAAAGTATCAAGTTTCTCAAGTCTATATTCATAACTGTCCATCCTCACTGCTGATCCTTATCTGTATTTGTCTATCGCAACCTCTAATGGAGCAGTTTGAGGCTTAGATATAGGACCTACATCTGGAAAAGCTTCAATCGCAAGAACAGGCTATTTTTCAACGTAAAGGTTGCAAGAAAACCCCCTCTTAACAGAGCGGTGAGTGTGTCGATGACAGATGTTCTGCCAAGGCTTGAACTACTAGACGCCGTGCGTAACTTAGCCTGGTCCCGCTCAAAGATCTGGCCAATCGGCGATTTCTCGTTCCTTAAATTAACACTCTTTAGCACGGTTCAACTTAACCGACAGTATTACCCCGCACTCCCAGCGAAATTCCAACTACACCCTCCTTTTTACACCTTGAGTCGCTAATGTTGCCCACGCCGCTTGATGGGCCTACTAGGACTCTACACGTCACATCGCCTCTGCAACGCCATAAGAAACGAGACTTGGTTTAGTAATACCTAGTGCAAGGCTGTGGTGCCCAAATGGGAGTCTAGAACGTAGCAACTATGGCCTGAGTTTACGTCTGCTGATGCCTTGGTAGGTAACTCCTTAACCGCGCCTAAGGTTTCAAGCCCCGTGTATCAGATTCCGACAGAGGGTCTTCATCTGTACGGATAACAGTTACCGACAGGTTTACACTGATGCCATATTCTCGCTTTTAATTAACCCAACAAATCTTGTCTCATTTCTTCGTCAAGCACAAATCATGAGATGACTCGGGTCAGTGTCTCCCATATAAGATCCGAAATGGCCCTAATAACCTCCAACCGATAGTAAGATTGCAGCGTGGATGCGGAATGTTAGACTTGAACTTGTGTATTTAGCCAAAGTCTTCGGTTGAATAGAGGTGAACAAACCCTTTTCAGCCTACCAGTTCAATACAAGCACACACTTTTCAATGAGGTTCGGGAATTTGTGCTGGCCATTCTTGTCACTATTTAAACTGTGCACTCGCCCCCAATTTGTCTCAAGATCATATGCGTGTAGCTTGTCAAGCCTATACCCTAAAGTTAAAATCGGGAAAGATGACACAACGCACCCATCTCAAAATATACCCTGGTACGTCCAATACGAATGTTGCCTGTCTTGTATGAGATTAAATCACTCACCCAAACAATCCATAGGCGCTACTTGGACTGCTGACAATGGGCATCACATCCAGGCTCATGGCGGAGGAATCCTCAAAGTAGGCGAACGGTATTATTGGGTTGGTGAAGATAAAACAGAGGGCACTAATTTTCGAAACATTAACTGCTATAGCAGCACTGATCTTGTGGAATGGCACTACGAGGGTGCAGCCTTGACTCGTCAAGAGTCTGGTGATCTCGGCCCAGGAAGGGTCGTAGAGAGACCCAAAGTTATCTTTAACAAATCAACCCGCAAGTACGTTATGTGGATGCACATTGATGACCCTGTTTATTCCGAAGCCCTTGTTGGTGTAGCAACAGGGGACACCGTGAATGGTCAATTCTCGTACCACGGGAGCTTCCGTCCTCTGGGATGTGCATCTCGAGATATGGGCGTTTTTGTCGACGATGATGATAAAGCTTATTTGATGAGCGAGGATGTAGGTTACGGTCACAGTCATGAAGCACATGATACTTACTGAATACGCAGCGCAAGCATGGACTCCGTATTTTCGAGCTATCGCAAGATTATCTATCGGTACACAAACTCATACATTTATTCCCAGAAAACTTCGAGAGCCCAGCTATGATCAAGCAGAACGGGTTATACTACCTGTTTGGCTCTCAACTGACATGTAAGCGCTCCCATTGACAATCATGACGGATTCATCGCTGATTTTGTTACAGACTGGTATGCGAATGACAATAAATACACGACCGCAACGTCCATATCGGGCCCTTGGTCATCATGGGAGCCCTTTGCCAACGTCGGAACCAACACTTACGACTCGCAAGTCACATTTATCCTACCATTCGGCACCGATACACTCTACTTAGGGGACAGATGGGAATTTCCGCCGTTGTCACGTAGCACGTACGTATGGTTACCGCTCAAAATTGATGGTACAAAAGTCACAATGGATAACGCCACAAGCTTTGTCCTTGATCAAGAAGCTGGAACAGCGAGAACTCGTGTCGACAACAAGGTCTTGAAACAGTCTAATAGCGGTAAAAATGGCTGCAACACAGATGGATCTCAAGAGACATTGGCTGAGTTCGAGTTTGAGACAAGCATGGAGACTGGAGCGACTACACTGGCCTTCCGGTATATCACTGAAGGCGAAAAGGAGCAAAGCGCTCTCGTGATTGTAGATAACGACTTCAAAGAACAGATGGCCTTTCTTCCGAGTCCAAGCGCCGACAAGCTGGCTTTGAGTACATTTCACTTGAAGAAACAGCTTCCAAAAGGCACACATTCAGTTATTGTAGTTGGCTCTAGCGGGCAAGGAGCAGGTCTTCATATTGGGGGACTGGTTGTCCCAAGTATTTAGCATTCGGTAATGGAACAGAATTTTAGGGTTAGAATAGGGTTAATATCGACTATCTAAGCTATTTTCCCCTAGCGTTTTCTTCTAACTACATTCTAGCTTGTAGAGTAAGAGTGGAGATTTTCATATAGATAAGGAAATAGGAAATATAGAAAATATAGGTAGAAAAGAGATATAAAAGATATAGAAAAAATAAGGAAAGAAAGAGATATAGTTAGAAAAGAGAGATATAGCTAAAAGAGAGATATAGTTAGAGAAGAAAAATAATATAGATAGAAAGAAGAAAAGAGAGATATAAAGAGAAAAGAA
>JAJJWM010000657.1:0-12705 GCA_021655865.1 Fusarium guadeloupense
ATATACTGTTATACTGCTAAACTGACTTACATAATTACAGTAAAAGTAATAAAATATAGCTGGTAAAACCCCCGTGTATTCTATTAACTTAGGGCGTTATTAAATACAAGATTAAAAGATTACTTTATAGTATAATGTGTCCCTGGTAGTTTTTAGTATGAATTTAAGATAATTTAAATATATTGACTGTTAAATGGAGATATAAGTAAGGGTAAGCAGTGAGGTTAAAGTACTAAAGATAATGCGTTGAGTATCTAATAACCTTTTTTCCCTAGCATCTATATAAGCCTAAACCCACTGCGGCATCTTAGAAGGAAGGCCTTATGGCATGGCATTCTTAATACAAAGACTAAACTAGCAGAGGTTTACTAAACTACGTCCGGTGGTAATGGGTTGATATCATGTATACCATGCTTATGGCTGACTGGGCCAAATACCCAGTGCCCTTGGGACTGTATTGGTTTATCTCTGAACAGGTAAGGGAACCGAGAGGGTATATACGGTTTCAAACTTCCGTTATTAATTGGGTCGAATCTTGAACAGAGAATGAGTTCGTAAAC
The DNA here is from genome assembly GCA_021655865.1 of Fusarium guadeloupense. Taxonomy (NCBI): domain Eukaryota; kingdom Fungi; phylum Ascomycota; class Sordariomycetes; order Hypocreales; family Nectriaceae; genus Fusarium; species Fusarium guadeloupense. Next base: position 561 of record JAJJWM010000657.1, read on the forward strand.
AGATCCTCATCGAGCTGGTTCGCATCTCGGGGATCAAGATGGTTTTTCGTGTTGTGAGTGGCTAAATAACTTTTCCGAAATACATTACATATATCCTAGTAGTCCATAAGTTTAACCAGTCTAGCTAGATTAAACCTCTATAGTATAGCTATATATAATATCCTACTTTAGTATTATTAAAAGAAAGTTATTAGAGGGCGCTCAATCGTGTCTCCCGCCCCGGCCCCACCACCGGCTTAACGAGATGTCCAATATCTCCGGCACTTGTCCGTTGATTACCGACAAACTTTGCTAGTCCTAGTTCTCATAGAGCAACACCAACCCCGACAGAGCTCACATCACAAGAATGTCAGACCAAGCCCGAGATGCTGCTCGGAAATCCTCCACGCGCAGAGGAATGCCTCACAAGTGACCACGCAAGCGGCTAAGCTGCGAACCCTGCAGAATTAGTAAACTCCGGTGCGATCGACAGCCGCCCTGCTCTGCATGCAAACGGCGAGAATGTGAATCTACCTGCAACTTTCGGCAAACCCGCGACACAGCTGCAAACAACTTCGTCATCCCGGAACATGTATCAGCATCTCCCGTCCGTGACTCTCCTGCTTGTCGACCACCAGAATCAGCTTTGGCTGCCCCTGCTGTTACAACAGCAGCAGCAATTACAGCAGATCATGACCATTCTTCCGTCCCGTCGATTCTTCCAAGCTCCTTGTGTAATATGCCCTCACCACATGGTGAGCCTTTATCCTCTATTGCTTCTTGGGACGCGGTCCTTAAACGACCCGCTACTGGACGGGATAACTGTACTACCGGAGAAGGAGCTGACCCCTTTGTCTCCTTCAACTTTGGGTCAAAGGTGCCCACAAGTGAGCTGCTAGCCATGTTACCATCCAAAACTACTCGCGAGTTTCTCATCTCGAGATACTTCACATACCAAGCCCCCTTATTCTAAGTCCTTCATGGCCCTACCTTTCAACAGCAGTACACAGAGTTCACCCGGGACTCAGCACACACTTCACTATCTTGGCTAGCCTTACTCTTCATCATATGCTCCTTAGCTATATAGACACTACGAGTTGGCGACCCAGTCCTACAGGATTACCAGTTGTTAGTACCTAGTGGTCATGATTGCAACCCATTATTTATTTCTTGTTTCCTCTGTGGTACTACCCTTGCTTGCCTTTTATAAGCCAGCTTTATGGTTCAATATAACCTCAATACACTCAAGGCTTTACTGATTATAACATATAGAATATATTATACTAAAGGAGTTAATTGCGCCTAGGCTTTTCTTGGTGTTATACTAAACATAGGTATAGCGTTATATTATAATGCTAACCGTCCAGACTGGAACTATATTGAGCAGTAGAGGCATTGGCAATATTGATCAGGGATTTAATTACTCTATATATATCAAGGAAGTCTTTTTTAGGATATTAATCCCTTATTCCTACTAAACATTTCTTCTTTTATACCTACTGAGATTAATGATTTTAATATATAAATAGATACTATTCAAGAACCTTTAAGTTATCTCTTATGAAATTTAAACTTTACCTTTTTGAGCTCTTAACTTAAATCTATTCTCTTCTTTCTGGCTTTTCTATCTTGAATAAAAGTACTATAAGCTACTATAATGCCTTAATTATAGCTAAATAATAGCAATAGGCTTCTATATTTCTTTCTTCTGGATCTCCTAGCCTCCTTAATATAGTAGGTTATATATATTGATATATACTTAAGACATATGCTTATTAGCTCTATCTTTTAATCTATAGACCATTCTATTATTCTCAGTCTCCTTAATTTCTTCTATTCAGTAGGAAAAAATATACTAAATTAAGTCAAGCCTTATTAAATATCTATAAAAAGTTATATAAGCTTCTAACATTATGCCCTTAATGATGGCTAGTAAACAGTATAATAAGTTTCAATGTACTATAAGGAATAGTTATGCTAATGGCTTATATAATAGATAAGCCTGGATAAGGAGAGGATATAACTTCTTATAGAGCCATCTTTGATGCTACTGTTCAGCATATTGAGTTACTACGGAAATCTAGTCCCGTTTACAAAAGAGCATACCCTAAGATTCAAACTATACAGTAAGGCTATATTTCCGCTCTAGAAATGTCGTGTCTCACACCGTCAGGACATAAATATCTATAATGGATGATGAAGAAGGCCATGCTCCATCTAGAGAATGGGATCTGAGTGCGGGTTGGCTTGACCTGAATTCCATCAGCTGGGTGAGTGAGCTATCGGCCAATTGGCCATCCTACGTCAATACAATCTAATGCACAAACAGGCATTTTGGGACAATATTGTCGATGATATTAACAACGGTCCTCGGGATTAGTTCAATTCATGATTACTAGATTTACTCTCCGGGTTGTCTCATATTTGAAACCGCTTCACCTGTTTCCTGGCCACTACAAACAGTAAATACGCCCTAGTCTTTTTTTTATACCAGGGTTAAGCATAAGAGGCAAGCCGCACAAGATAGTAAGGACAGAGTGTAAGCTTAGCAGACTAATAAAGCTATCACCTTTATATTCAACACCACACTAAAAGGCACACTGCCCCTAACCCAGCTCGTTAATCTTCTTACAGACGTTCTCCCTGTCATTTGCCGGACAAGTCACACCCGAATCGTAAGGATAAGCTTGGCCCTCCATGACGCCTAGCTCAATGCCCAACCCTGAGTGTCCACCGCATACAGGCAAACCGCATTGCTCCTCCGGACTCGCCTTGAAGGACAACTTAGCCGTGCCACCCAACCCTTTGCAGTATTCCCATAGCTCCAACCAGCTGTCCTCGCAGAACTCATTGAATCTGTCTCTATATTCCCACCAGGTGATGAAACCGGCAGTCATGTGGAAAACGTACGTGCAGTCGTCGTTTCCACACAGCACATGTGACGCAATCAATGACCCAGCCCTGATTCCTTGGTCCAGACTAAGTGCCATCATAGCACAATACTCCCTTCGCCCAAAATCATAACTGGCACGGGTTATTTTTAATCCGCCGCAGGTGATGTCAGCCATGAAGAAATGTCCAATGGGTTTCTTCTCCTGACGTAGCGACAGACCTCTGTCTTTGTGCACAACGACGTGGGTCTTCATCTCTGTAACGGGGATACTGAGAGACCTCTTTTCAGGATACCACATCTTCCCTTCATCCACCATACGTTGAGCCCAGGCATCGTAATCGGTGCCGCTGTTGGAGAAGGAGTCGCTCATAGTCATTTTTACTGGAGCAAGTTTGGCGAGTGACGGCGAGAGTGGCGAGACAATAGGATTGGCAAGGACCTTGGTTATATGTCAGATTATATCAGGTAGACAGAGTAAAATCTTAGGTTGACGTAGGTATACGTACCGCTTGAAAGAGGAAGATGGCAGCAGCCGCCTGAATACTAGCTCTGAAATACATTTTGTCGTAGGTTTTTCTTGGAGTGTTAGTCTACTTATGTGACTAGATATGCTTCTGCTCAAGTAGGCTACCAACGTGATATAAAGAAAGTGCCAGAGCCACAGACCAAAGATCCTGTAGGCAGAGATAGGTAGACGGTTCTGATAACAAGAAGTACTATGATATGGTAGTAGTTGTAGTCGTGGTATGCTGCACTGTCTTATATATGTCCTAGAGGTTACAGTGCCATCACTCTAGTAGGCTTGTTACTGCTGCGATGACTACGATTTGACTTCTTTTGCTTGAGAAGTCTTGCACTTTCTCGTTCCAGGGGCTATCTAGAGCATAGCCTGATACCCCTGCCACAAATAAGCTTATATCATCGATACGGGAGGGCTAAGCCACCAAGCGACAAGACATGTACAAAGCGCACCATGTCGCTCTTTCTGGCAGTTTCTAACACCTATAAATAGGTTTTACCCCAGTCCCGATCCCTGTCTGATCCTTACAAGATTACAATTAGATCAGATCCATAATGTCGCGCTCTCGAGAAATACTACGCGAGCTTTCTGGGGAAGCTTACGTGCAGTGCAGTAGTCCCAAAATATTAATTTTAATGACAGTAAGGTAAGCAGTAAAGTAACCTTATAGTTACAATCCCACTAAAAGCAGGGACCCTTGTATGTGGGAGATCTTAAGCTGGTCTTAGCTCTTATTGCCTTCTCATTGTAACAGGTAGGATAAGGAGTAACCTCAACCAGTTATATTTAAGATGCAGCTCTTAAAGAATATCTAATAGTCCCCGAAAGAGTTAAAATACCATTAAAGTTGTTTCCAGGACTAACCAAGCAGGATTCGTTACGGGCTTTAAATATATACTATAAAGACGTACTCAAGACAAGGTTACACTATTTTACGAAACTATCAAGAATAGATAGTAGTTCATATTGTCTCAGGGTGTATAGTTGCCCATTCATTTATAAACCCTGGCATTTGTCTATTTGAAGGCAGCTTACTGTCTCTTCTCAAATTGTAGACCTGAATGCTTGTAACGTTAGTCTTGGTCATGCTATTCTTAAAGTTTTCAAGTGGAATACCCTTAACCACTTATTCCAGAGCGCTTCAAAAAGCAATTTCAAGGAACTATTATTAGATAGGTAGCGACCTGCTTCCATCTAAAACATACAGAGGTATACACGGAGGCGCTTGGGGTGCAGTATAGACCAGGGGTTTGAAGGACTATTTCTAAAGGAGGTTAGTATAAATCTAGTTGCTGACATTCCTACCAAAATGCCGTTCCAAGAAAACGCGAGGTTATGTGTAAATTTAGAACTTCAAGCTACAAGAGGCTGTTCTCTTTTTAGAAACACTTCCCTGAAAAGGTGAATATCTTCGCTGGTTATGTGGGAGCGAATCTTAACAGTTTTTCTCAGCAACGCTGCTATTGAAACTCCTGGCCGTTTTCCTTAAATACCAAGACTCGTCCATCTGACATTTCACTTACAACACCAAACATCAAAATCTTCTCTTTCTATTCCAAGGCCCTCACAACATCACTCAGCACTCTTAAACCCAAGAGCGTGAAAGCTGCCCACTTATCGTGCCTAACTACACTCGGAAGCAAGATCCAGCATGAGGCCCTTTACTATTGCTTTGGTTTCTGCAACTGCCCCAGGCCTAGCCATGGCTAAGTGCTTTAACAAAGATTCAAACCAATACCCGGACCACCCAGTACAGGTAGTTTATGCCTTCTTGGAGTGGGGCTGCGAGCTTGAGACTTCAGGACAGCTCCGCCGCGGCGATAAGAAAGCTTGGTGGACTGGGTTGAAGGATGCAGACGGCAATGATGTGTGCGTCAATGTCGAAATCACAAACAAAGGGCACAAGGACTATTCAGTCGAAATGAAACAGGTTACCGATGCCTGGATGCGAGAGTATGTTGGTTGCCCATACGGTGGGCGCAGGGAGTATGCCGATGGGCTTGAATATGCGTAAGTTTAACTCCCTACCCAACATCAGCTTCTCTTGGCTGTTTGTCTGTGTTTGGCTTGCCAAGCCCTGATAAATTGATGCTATCTTGATGCAATATGCTAATACTGCTCGTTATAGATTCTGGTCGCAGAAGGGGGCTTGTTAATAGGCTCCTACTGCTACGCTGTTGTGGTTCATGTTAGATCTTATATCGCACTTGCAACAATAAGGAAGGCAATAAATATATGGGAAGGAATATGATGCATAAAGTACCTTTGAGCTTCCTGATAATTATCCGAGTCCTTGTATTCATCGTAGAGTGAAATGAATGGCTCAAGCCGTCTGAACCCCTGTTATTAATCAACATAGCACACATCTCGAACTATTAACAAAAGATAAGGAAAAGACCACAAGTGCAATATGTTGGCCCACTGAAGCCATGGCCCAGGTCATTTAACATACACAGTCGCCTAAACGCGTGATACACATTGAAGTAATTAAATCCTCCCCCGAAGCGCCTTGGAGGTAAGGCGCGATTTTCCCGTCGCACAGAAGTTGTTGAGAAGCGGCTAGTCATGCATTCAGGTGATATCTTAATACGATACTAGGTAAATCCGCATCATCTCCTGATGAAGTTATTCTGTTTACGTCCAACCATGAAGAAAATTTCAGGAAATCCGGTCTTGAGTGTCGTATCTTATTACCATAGTGTAACTTGTAACTTCGATATGTGATGCTTATGAGCTTCCCAATAAGCCTAGTTCACTTGAATTAACAGTATGATGCTAATATCTATTGAAACCAGGTAAGTGACTGGCAAAATATGTTCAGTCAAGGCAATAGTGAGCGGGACTTATCTAGCGATCTCTATACCTACGGAATGGTCCTTTAGCACTTAGTATATAAAGTCCTAACATTTTGATTGAGGGTGAAAAGGTTTTGGCGTGGTATGGTGTCGTTATATAGGGGATGGGTGCTTTCTTTATCGGTGCTGGCCCTAAAAAGACATAGACGGCATGTTGCCCTTTGGATAGCCAAGTATGGCAGGTGCTGGCTTGCCGGGTTGGTAAAGCTGAAGGGCTGCATTTGGCCTTTCTGGTAAATGTGATATATACTGTTTGTGTAGATATTTGCGATCTACGGAATAAAATATAATGGTATTGCCCTAGATCTGTATCCAACGCTCATTGTTCGGTCCTGTGTCTTGCTCTCGTCACAGCCAAAGCTCCCAACTCCACACAACCTTTGACAAAAGTCAAAAGTCAAAAAACACCATTTCACTGCTATTTCAACCATAGAACATCGGGTCAAGTTCTATCAAGCGTTGTGTAGCCATGGCACCTCTGACGAGATATCGGTGCGATGACGAGCATTATCCGACAGGTTCAAGAGGAAAAGATATAGAGAACTAAGCAAAGTCAAGAGAAGTTTCAAAGGAAAAAGAAAAACGAAGAGAATAGAGACTCTAGGTGAGAGAACTAGAAATTAAAATTCAAAAGTTATAGGTTAAGTCTCAGTAAGTAAAGACCCTATAAATAAACTATTAGACTAAAAAAAAAAAAGGATGACTTACGTGGAAGGAAGAAGTTGTCGACGAGGAAATCGGCAAAGGCGTTCAAGGCCAAATGAATCTCGTCTTGTACAGTTTCATCATCGAGATCGATAATTTGATCTATCGTTCTATCCACTGCCCCGAGGAATGCATGCAAGGAGTTAGATTTAGAAATATCTGATCGAGCATGTTGGTACGTCAGACGAACCAGCCTGGGTCGGTTATACGGCTTTTCAGTCGACAAGGGCTCAAAGTGGTCGAGAATGCGATGGAGAAGACTAGCAGCCCTGTCGAGTTGATCGGGGTTCAACGAAGGACGTGCGCCTGGAGAAACGTCAACGATTCCCTCTGGTGATAATTGGTAGCGGTGATAAGTATAAGGTGCTGAAGACCCCATGATGCTTGCTCTTGGCTGAAGTGAGGATGAAAGAATCTGACGAGGCTGATATATGAATTCTTGTGCGGGGTATCTTATATAATTCAGGTAACCCAGTTACATTCCTTGTCTTACTCGACCCTAAAGTACAAGTTGATCCGCGGCAAACTTAGTTAATAGCGTAATTGACCGGCGATGCAATATAGCTTTGATATTAGGTTATCGTGTACGGTTCACGAATAGTTCGCTATAAGTTCCATAAAGCTTACATAACTGCCACATTTATTAAGTCATCGCGGAAGTTTCTACACTAGAATCGCAAGTAACTTACATAAAAAATAGATTTTGCCTCGGACTTAGACGACTGTACTCTTTATCATTCCGGACTTAACTCCAGTTGTACAGTTTCTCATCAGACAAACCTCACACTCTTCATAATCAGCATCTCACAAGATTCTCTCGTATTACGCGAAGAGCCCAACATTATGGTTGAGTGTAGCTACTATCTGGGGACCCTCTGTGGCGAGTAGAGTACAAACACATTCTGCAGAGCCCTAATATCAAAATCTGTTCCATTCTCTGTCTGAAGACACGTGATAGTATTACGAGTCTTAAGCAGAGAAGCTTTTCCATTTCGAAAAAATCTTAACTTTAGCTCCAACCATCATAAAAAGCGGCTGTTAAACAAATTCCCTATATGATGAACTGTCACGTCAGGCGATTTATTTTACCTCAGACAATGCAGAAGCTTGAGTCGCTTGGAGGGTAAGTCTACTTGTTTATCATGATAACATCAAAAAGTAACATACTTCTAGATCATTACTTGTACAGAACAATAGTGTCTCTGCGGTATGTAACTTGTGTTGACGATCAAGCGAACAATCATAGGACGAGATTACGGAATATTGCTAGGTGGACGTAAAATGAGAACTGTATTTCCAGCACTTACTTCCGCAACTGATGATCTTGAGGGGCCTCTCATAGGGTGCTTCATATTTGAGTACCATCCGAGTCTCCTGAGTATCACTACCCTTTCACATGGAAGATGGGTCGTGGTTTTACCACGGTAATTGTAACTATTGGGAGTCCCTGGGTTCAAATAATAGATTAAGCGTGGTTTATAAATGCAAGCTATAAATAGGTGATGATTGCCTGAAGGATTACTAAGTGGGTTATCGACATTTAGCCATAGTCATAATCACAGCCAGACCTCAGTGGATGAATTGCTCAGAGGGTATTCTAAAACCTTAAACACTGTCGATACAGTACTAAGCAACTGATATCCATTCAATTTTAACATCAACGCATACTATCAGATATTGTTGATCCTTTGAGTAGTACACACACACTTGTAAAGGGGTGCAAGGGGGCCCTACTGTACATCATCACCACCTTGAGCTTTGACACAGGGGTTATCAAACTCTAGAAAAACTAGGCCCGCGGCCCACTATAATGTAAAAATCCGAAAGGTGGACTTCAATACACTAGTAGAAGCTCACCTGAGACTATTGAAAGCTAGTGGCTGCAAGCTGAAATTAATACTTGAGCCTTTCATAGCTATAAAGCTATCAACTGTCCCACCGCGTACTTGACTTGACTAAACAAACAATTCAACCTTCAATCTCACAGTCTTTACCTCTTTTTTTGCTTCTAAAATGAAGGCCCCGTTCGTTTCTATGGCGTTTGTCGCCCTCTCCCTTTGTGGAAAAGGACATGCCGGCCCTTGTGCCCCCAGGCTTAGTTCAGACACTACCACCACGGCGGCCTCGACCGTCACCAGTTCATTCTCCGCCGACGAGTCGTCTTCGACTGTCATTCTTGCCACCTCTACCGACATCACCTCTACGGTAACTGAGGAAACTACATCAAGCGCCGAGTCTACTACTACGGTCGACGTCTATACCACGTTCACTACATCTATTGCCGAGACAACCACGTCGCTCGAGTCTACCACATCGCTCGAGCCAACCACGACTACCACGTCCGAGGAAGTTGGGCCTACTCAAATCTTTATCAACCCGACATTCGATGAAGCAAACGACGAGGGCGTGTCTGATGGTTCGCCCTGGACTTTTACTGACCCGTTTGCCGATGTCGCAGTCAGCCTCAACTCTGACCCCAGTCTCGCCCATTCCGGGTCATATTCAGCGTACGCACTCTCTTCTTTAACAAAGACTTAGTATATTGAACGCTAACATATCGATCCTTTAGTTACTGGGACATTACCACCATTTCACAACGAAGCCGTGTTGAACAGACTGTTACTGTTGAAGAAGGCTCAAACTACGTTCTCTCATATCAGTGGTTTATTAATTTGGACCAACAGCCTGGTAACATAGAGGGATGCTTCATCGGGTTGATCCAGACCAACGATGGCGCACCGACGTATCCAGAGTTCTTCCAGCTCACTACCCCTTTGCCTCTCAAGACATGGACGAAGCGGGATGTCACGTTCACCGCAGAGGGGTCGAACCCAACAATTGCGGTTATAGCCTTCTGTAACGCTTCAGTAGGTAATGGCGTTAGAGTTGCCATTGACGATATTACCTTGTACAAGCAGGTCTAGTAAAGCGCAGAATCTATTAGTTGTGGGAATCTTGAATCTTCTTAGCTGGGAAAGCTAGAGGTCTTTGTATCTGTTTCAATTATTTAATCAGTGGTGACCAATTCTATTCAGACCTAGTACGGAAGTCTCACCTGTTGTTCCCCATACTGTCCATTACAGTGCTCTAATGTATGAAGATGAATAGGAGAGGACAAAAGAACATACTCGGGAAGTTCTGGTTAATAGTAAGGCATTACCCTGCTCAATACTGCCGTTTATATTTTCTTTTTAGGCTGGGGGCCAGATCGGGACTTCCCATTATAGGAATGGCAACAGTTGAAAAGACCACGGCAGAAAATTGCGCTACAATAGTTAATTAGAACTATAGTACCAAATCGAATGGTATTTGGCTGTTGATTATTGGGCATCTCAGCTCAACTGCTTGCAAGAAATAATAATTTGTCTTATGTCAACCCTCGTGCCCAAATGTTGACTTCCTATCCTTGCCCATTTGCGTAACAACGAAACTGAGACGTATTATGGCCTTGATCATGTTGGTGCCGATATAATCTGAGTACCTATCATTTTCGGGGATGCTTTTGATGATAGGGTAACTGAAATCCTTCAATGTGAACCATCTGACGAGACTCTGCGAATGTTGAAGAATGACCGCGTTCAGCCAACCCGACAATTATACCTTACAAGGCGAGGTATGGCGCATTGAATGCTAACGAGGCGGCTGGGGCGAAAGAAAGTTGGTGTTACCTGGCTTGGAGATGCACGGAGTCATGAGCTGAAGAAAGGAGTCCTACGCGTTGGTGCACAAGCCCAAGTCGAGAGGGTGGTAAGCACAAGACCTTGCCGTGGTACAGTACAAGGAAGAAGAACTAGTAGAGACACTTTGTTTCATGAATGGAGTGTGCAGCCAGTACCGGCACCAAGGTCACGAGTATAATTGTGCAAGCTGTGTGACAGGACAACGTAAGAGTATTCCTTGTATCTCGACGATTCAAGGCAGAGCCACGGGACAAAGAAGAAAATACTGATCCAATGGTTTTGAACTTGGCTGCCAAAATTGTGTGAAGTAGCACTTATTCTGATTGGCCGACATGTATCCATTGTTTCCGACGTCTGATAAGCCGTCCTAGACATTACAACTAGGTCTCGGCTGCTCAAGTCCTAGGATCTGCCAAGATAGTACAGAGTATGTATGCTGATAATGTTAAGTCAATGCCGAAAGTGGATGAGGTGCATCAAAACACTCGAGTATTGCCAGACTGACGCCAGGTGACCTACCCTGTACTTTCCCATAAGTCGCGGATTGGCGATTGACAATCGATAATCGACAATCTACTATTAACAATCGACAATTGATTGGTTCGCGGCCTTTCCCAGATAGGCTAAGGCTATAAGGCTAGCAGTGACTAGCGTGATTCACTGATAAGATAGGCCCTTATCAACACCAAGGACTAACGCTGAGGCTCACGATGTCAGCTGGCGTGCCCACTTTCTCTGGATTTAAAGTCAGAACAGGGAGATAGGTAGACAGTCATGTAAGATGTATTGGTGCTGTAGGTATCAAGTTTATCACAGCCAGCACTGGCGTCAGCACCACAATAGCCTGGATGTACAGGCTATAGTGGCAGATGTGAGGATATTGTCTTTATTACGACTCTACTTTACTAAAATGGTCCAGTTTAACAAATAATCTCCTATCACATACTACAGCTAGTACATCCTAAGTTAAATATATATAACACGACATCGAGTTACTCTCTTCTCCGACTATAACCAAGAAATACTAAATAAGGTATTCAGTCTGAATGCAATCTCCCTCTCCGGTACATACAGTTTAGCGTCTACAAGATTCGACAATTCTGCAATAAGTCTCACCTTAAAGCATAACGGTTCTGATTCGCCTGATTCATAAATTCACCAATTCACATCTATCCTAATACTACAGTAGTCAAGCACAGCCTGATATTACAGCCAGGAAACTTATTAACCAACTAACCACCCTAAAAGTACTATCCAATGACATTCTTAAGATACTATTAAATTAAAAAAGTATAAAATAATAAATATTTAATAATAATAAATATAGACTATAATAACTATATTAAGTAAAAAAGTAAAAGTTTAATCTCTTTATGTAAAAGATTAAGATTATTTTAATTAATAAAATTAATAATTATTATATTACTCTTAGTAACTATATTATAGCTATAAAGTTATAGTATATACTATATTAATATAACCTTAATCCTAAGTATACTATTAAGTATATATT
>JAJJWM010000662.1:0-19115 GCA_021655865.1 Fusarium guadeloupense
CTAGAATAAAACCCTAGGGTAAGATAGCTTAGATAGCCAATACTAACCCTATCCTAACCCTAATGGATTTAACAGCGCTCATAACATGGGACCTTACAATTGACAACACATGTTCAGTGGATGATTCTGACAGCCTGGGCTGCATTTAGGGTAGATTTTTCATTGACTTATCATTGAAAGCGCACTTAGAAATACGCATCTGGTGAGAAACTATCAAACTCTTTTGCATTCTTCTCATATTTCCATTTAACCGCCTCTTAGCAAGCTCCTCCATGGATCTCGATAGCTACTGCCTTTTACTTGGCACAGGAGGGCGAATGAAAGCGGTGCTACCTGCAAACGACGTAAGAATCATCAGTTAATCACTTAGCAAAACCCCACCACTTCATGTCTTCATTACCCTGGGTCGAAACAGGATGTCCAACACCCTGGGCCCAGATGCCCTCCAGTTTACTGCCCAGAACATGTGTTGTCCAACCACTGACGGGGCTGTTGGTGAGCGCCTGGTCTGGGGTAGTGTCGTAGCCAAGCAACGACGCCCAGTTTGCAAGCGATGTATTGAAGGTGGATGTACCGATAATGGTATCCGCGGATCCCAAATAGAGTTGAATACTAGGGTAAGTGCCAGTGTAACCCGGGTACTGGTTCTTGATGTTCGCTGTAGAAGCAGCAGAATAGACAATGGCGCTCTTGAAGATGTCAGGATAGGCTCCCGCGAGGGTAAACTAGGTATTGCATCGTTAGAGATCTCACGATATCCTATCCGAAAGATAACAAGCTTACCGCCATTGTCCCACCGGAGGAGACTCCAGAGACAAATACTTTGCTCGAATTAGCTTTGTATGTGCTAATCACATAAGCAGCCATGTCGGCAATGGACTGGCTCGCACCACCGCCATTATGTAAGAGTGATTTGCTTGAGGTCGCATCCCAAGCGCCTTGGAGAGACTCAGGATAGACGGCAATAAAGCCATACCGCTCGGCCAGCGTTGCGTAAGGCGTAGATGTGAATTGCTGCTGGGCGTTGCCGGAAGCGCCATGGAGTGTAAACACAACACCAGGAGAGGTGGCAACGTTGGCAGGAACGTAGATGTACATGTTGAGGCTGCCAGGATTGCTGCCAAAATTGGTGACTTGCGTCAAAGTGGCGCGCTGAGCGAGCGTCCTGGCGAGGGAAAGGCCACAGAGAAGAGAAATGGTGAGGAAATTAAGAATCTTCATTGTGGATACGACGCTTCCGTTGATTTGATAATGATAACAACAAAGGATAAACAAGATTATTTATTGGAGAGTTTACTGATGACATAGTCCATCGCGATAAGAGCCCTTATATAGCAGACAGGGCGCTCATAAAAACCCCAGCTCGACCCAGACCTCCGTCGCTCTGAGCACCCGATATATCCGGATAATGCAGATACTGGGCACACTTGGATTTTTTGGTTTTGATTCTGTTCCGAGGTCAGGAGACCATCAATTGAAGTGTAGGATATATTAGCCTGCATGTAAACCAACCTCAGTAAAAGGCGAGAAAGGGTCTTTCGAAACAGGAATGCGCCAGAATGCAGATAAGATTGCGGGGTAATTAGCATTACAGGGGATGGTTTGTGACGAAGCGCTAAACCGAGTTAAGAATATCCGAGACACCCTCACACCTCACACAACACTCCGAGCGTGGCGAGATGAACCGAGAGGGGTACAGGCTGCAGCCGAGCAGAAGCCGTTGTCGCGTTTTGCATAAAACTATTGGGCGATAGTGCAAGGCGCGCAATCTAAGCAGATAGATTTGAAGGCCTGCGTTCAAATATGGAAAAGGTTAGCAAGCCAGAGACGTTGGGTGCGATGGGTAAGACAATGCCGCGGCTCCTAAGCTCGACTTACCAGATAGGGATAGAGCACCAATCATTACCATTGCAAATTTGTCTGCAGGAATCAACAACACGCTAGTCAAGTAATTTCTCCGCTAGGGAACCAGGCGACAAAGGGTGAAACGAAGCTGTCGCTCGCCTCGGGCCGAAATTTTCAAAGACCGAGCCTTATCACTTGTCAGCAAGAGTCAATTGTTTCCAGTCTCTGAAGGGCTGACTGGCAGCACGAGCACGCCGTATGGCGAAATCTTAGCTGACTCACCGTCACCCTAAGCACCAGCTATACAAGCTGTCAACACCTAATGCATATAAACACCACATAACGAGAGATCATTATGCTGCTCTGTACTGCGTGGGTTCCTTTAGTATCTCTCAATCGACTTGGCTTGCTCGTCCAGATTGATCACTTGCGCCAACAAGTGCGGTGAAGAAACTGTCACAAACACTTTGCCAAATCTTTTATCATCAAACGGAACCGAGCAGTCTAGTCAGTTACCAATGACCCTTTATTGAGTAGAAATAAGCGAAAATACATCATTTAACCAGAGCGATTTAGATTGGAAAGCACCCCTAGATCAGCAATCGATCAGGACGCGCATATCAGAAAGAGCGAAATCTTGGTATAATGACACACTCAACCTCTATCATTTAATGTACAACTATAAAAGATGAGGAAAAGCATGTTGACCATGCATGGACTCCCACCACGTGAAAAGATCTGGAGCTAACTCTAAGTCAAGAAGAGCATCCCAGTCACCGACTCCCTCAACTGCCACGTTGTCAAATGTGCAAGCATAGGCAACTTCCTCAAAGCCGCCCTTCAGCTGAAGTTCAGCATCATTACTGTCATCCCCTGTTTCTTCTCCTAATGCTACATCAGGGCTGCTCGACGCGGCCGGCAGAGCTATCTGTACCATAATGCCCAGAAACTTGGCATATCGGATTGCCATATGCGAGTCATCTGGGGAGCCACTGTGGACTGCATTGATAACGCGACGTAGAAGATG
The DNA here is from genome assembly GCA_021655865.1 of Fusarium guadeloupense. NCBI lineage: Eukaryota > Fungi > Ascomycota > Sordariomycetes > Hypocreales > Nectriaceae > Fusarium > Fusarium guadeloupense. Next base: position 2,873 of record JAJJWM010000662.1, read on the forward strand.
GATGTTTGGATGTGCCCGATTTACATCCTGGGTTTTTGTTAGGGTTGCCTAGTGTATCATGTCTGTTAGACGTCCACGGGGATATCTTTCTGTTTAGAATCTGTAATGTACCTTGAGCAGATGGAGGCTCGCAGCAACGATGAATAGCCAGCATCGAACTGGTAGATATTTGGTGAGCTCCGAAGGCTTCAGGGCATCCACAACTATAGACAAAAGTGCGTGGCTGGCCTGTGTTGCCTGGTCCTCAAACTCAGACAAGGCTTGAAGTGTTTCATGCGGCACGGCTCTGGAACCAATTTGCACGGCTTGAGCTGCCGGAGCGAAGCAGAACAAGGTTATGTAGTGAAACTCCATAAGCAGACATGCATTTAATAACGAATTGACATCTAAGGATGGTAAGCCGAGGTCTCTTATTTGCGAATGAAGTGTTTCTCAAACCCACTATCTTGATGGTAGTACTGCCGTCTCCAGCGATGCAGAGCCCTTCGTAAATGTTCCAAATGAGGGACGAGATTTAGGTCGGAAAACGATGCGCCCGGGGCTTTCAAGGAGTGCAAGAATTCTCTTCCCTTTCGAGTCTCTATAGAGAGTTCGAAATAGCTTTCCCAGAGAGGACTGTCCGGTAGAGACTCGGCGAATGTCGTTGCGAATCGGTCTTTGACTATTTGTCTCGACTTTTCGGGCAGCAAGGGCTCTAGACCCAGGCGAGTCGCGAGGCCTTCGTCTGCGAGGTATATGAACACACAAACGAGACCGTTCCATTCTTTTTTGGTAGAGTCCAGACTGGAGGAAGCGACTGTGGAGCCGGGCGATTCGTTCTGGAAGCAGCAGCCCTCGTGGGCTAAAGCAATAGCGTTGGAAAGAAGAGTCCTATTTCGCGGTCATGAGTGCACTCGACTGAGATAAATGAGCCAATCAGGCATGTGACATGCTTACCATGACATCTTGTTGCTCCGATATGCCGGAGATACAATGTTCAGCTTTTCCATCAGTGATATCATCCCATACCGTCGCTGTCCAGTGAGTGAGTCGGTGTTATTAGACGAAACCTTGAAACCGCGTGTATGACCATCGGCATAACCATCATCTTCGTCTTCTCCTTCGGTGAAGTCAGTCGGGTTATTGATGGCCTTAACATGCCAGTCGATCAGAAGCAGCATCGCCGCTATCGCTCCGAGAGAGCGCGTCGTGGTAGACCCCCACATGACGGATTGAAGGGATCGCTGGAGGATCCTCCATGTTTGCCAGTGTATACGCTCGGACCTGATTTCACCATGATCTCCAGGCAGTGGAAAGTATCTCGAGGAGAGCGTAACGAGACAGACCACCAAAAGAGGCTCCTCAGCAACAAGCTGTACATAAGTGCTCCTATCACGGTAGTAAGGCGGCACAACTGGCTTCAGAGGCCATAATCGATCGAAGAAGAAGCCTAGGTAGTCCATCACTTCTTGTTGTGATACAATCCCTTTTCTAATGAGGGAAAAGCTTTTCCATGCTCTATCCAGGTTGAGGGGTGGATCTGAGATAGCAGTCGGAGGGGCAGCAGATGAGACTTGGCTTTCGCGGCTAGGCGTGGCCGAAGGGCTGTTGTAGGCCTGATTACCACTCGCGGCGAATGTGAGGAGGTCTAGGGCATCTGAGGCATTATGTATATGTGTAGAAATAAGCCGTGCTCGTGCATCTAGTGCGGCCGTGGTCCTTGGACCCTGGGAGCGGTCGGCGACGAGTATGTCATCGATGTATTCCTTCTTATTTGTTGGAAGAACCGGAACGTCTCGAGGCACAGATGGTGTCGAAGTTGGGATGTCGATATCGGTGCCCGTATGATTGTGACGCGACACTGGCTCAGCATCCTCAGCTGGAAGCGACAGCTTTCTCTTGGTGCGTCGCGACGCTCTGAACTCACAAAGCTGATTGTCGGTTGAGCATCGCTTACACGGCTGCCTCTGGCCTGATGCCGGCTCGCAGCGAGTCTTGCGCTTACGGCAGCGTTCGCAAGATAAGTACGCGCGGCGTGGTTTAGATTCAGGAGGTGAGTCTGCTTGGTTGATGGGGACGAAGCCAAGCTGCAAACCCTGCCAGTCGCTGTTGCCGTCGTGATCCGTCATGTTCGAGTTATCCGAGCATTGTTACTCTAGCTTTTCGCACCATGGCAAACGCCTGCCTGACTGCCGCTTGGAGAACCTGACCGTGTGCTTCGGCGGCTGGTTATCGGGAGCTCGGCTAGTGGTAGATGGTAGGTGTGGATATTGCCAGAAGCATCTCCAATGTTCCGACACAATTCCTGGTTCCGGCTTTTCTGGGTTTAAGTACGATAATAACGCCCCAATAAAACTCGACTAATTCAATATCCGGGGGACGGCTCGCCCAGAGTAGGTTTGATTAAGTCAAACCCCGCACTGCCCCTTGTGATGTCCCTGCGGCTCGCCCCGGACTAGCTTGATTAGGCACGTATTTTACTACCGCGGGTTACACTTGCCTCCCTTCCTCCTCGTTGTACACATTTCAGCCCAAGGCGAACGAAAGGAGGCATATACTGATTTGGTCGGCCAGGTCTTTCACAAAATTTTCTTTGTAAAGTGTGTATATTCTCTGAGTACTTACATCTATCTACGCCGACTCTAACTTGCCTATTCCATTTTTATCGACACCCAGATCATGACATGCTCGAGTAGATGAAGACTTCGTGATTCTCGCAACGATCCTCCTTCCTCATGAATCGAATACTTTACCCGGATTCAAGAGCCAACTAAGCGGAAGACTTAGCAAATATTCACGATATACATCAAGTGGATGTCTTAATCGGGTACTCACTAGGGATCCAGGGTGTCTTTGAGGGCTTTCATAATACCGATAGTTACTGGACCGAGCTCTTTCTGTAGGCAATGCTTCTTTTTGTTAGCTGAAACAAGACGGGTTGAGGCAATAACATAATTACCTTCTTTCCCAATCCGATCCCATGCTCGCCTGATACTGTGCCCTCCATCTCGAGTGCTCTCACCATCATCCCATCCACACAATCTGACACAGCCTGGCGTTGCTGCTCATCATCTGGGTTGTACATGACAATCTGATGGAAGTTGCCATCACCAACATGCCCCAGAACACTGGTGAAGAGTCCAAGGTGGCTGGCCTTTTCCTTTGATGTCTCTGTGGTTATCATGTTAGCCCATGCCAATAATCAGAGGAACCATGCTGCTTACCGATTAGTTCGGCCATTCGAGACAGAGGTACGGCAACATCTGTGGACCAAATCTGGGTGCCCTCTGGTCGGACGGCAAGGCTTGCCCACAAAGCTTGTTTTCTTGCAGACCAAAGGGATTGCATCTGATCCTCCGTTTTGGCAAACTCGAAAGAACGACAGCTGTTGGACTTGACGATCTCCTTAGCCAAGTTAATGCTGTCTTCAACTGCATTCTGGGAGCCTGAGAACCTGCATCTTAGTGAGTATTTGTACTATTTTAGGCAAAATTAACAGCCGCGCGTGCTACTTACTTTAGGAAAAGTGTAGGGTATTCATCCCATACTCTTCCACCTGCTCCACCGCTCTGGTTAATGACACTCATCTGAACATCGTCCATCAATTCCAGGGCAGCAAGAGGCACTCCCCGCCGCATTATCTTGAAGGCCGCATCAGCCGCCTCCTTGACAGTTGAGAAGGTAGCTGTCGCGACAGAAAAGTTCTCCGGTATTATGGCTAGCTTCAACGTCGCTTCAGTAATGATACCTAATGTCCCCTCAGATCCAGTAAAGAGAGCTGTGAGATTATAGCCAGCTGAGGTTTTCCGAGGTCGGTGGCGAGTCTTAATAACCGATCCATCCGAGAGCACTACTGTAAGGTTAATAACATAATCCTTCATAGTTCCATATCTCATAGCATTGGTGCCACTGCAGTTAGTAGCTACCATGCCGCCGATCAGTGCAGTAGGGCTAGGATCAAGCGGCAAGAAGAGACCAGTATGCTTGATTTCGCCATTCATATTAGTCCAATTGACACCGGCTTGGACCACGATATCCATATCCTCTGGATGAAACGCCACGATTTTATCCATGCCGGATAGATCGAGACATACTCCAGAATGCGGGGAGCTAAAGTTGCCTTCGACGCTGGATCCAGCCCCGTATGGAATCATCGGTACTTTGTACTTGGTGCAGATACGTGCAATAGTCGAGACTTCTTCGGTCGTCTGGGGTCGGATAATTGCCACTGGTCGTACATCGGTATTTGAAGTAGACCACTCTGAGTAGCCGTGGTCGTCGAGATCATCCGAGTCTACGCTCACGATGTCTTCCCCAAGTAGTTCACGTATCTCATCGACAGCCTAAATGGTCAGCAATCCATATTTAGCGGCATTCGAAATCTCTATTATCAGCATACCTTTAACATGGTTGCCCTATCCGCATATGCCATTCCCGCCGGAATAGGTGACCTGTTGCTTTCTCTCCACCTGGGAGTAGTGTCCTTTGCTGATATCCGGAGCAGATCAGCGTTCAAGAGCGATGCGAGAGCCAAGCCGCTCACTGCGGCTCCTAGTCCTAGCACAACGTAGCCTAGAGGACACTGTTTCTGCCGACTGGGCCGCACATTGAAAGAAACGTGTCTTGCGAACGAAAGAGGTTGGCGGATAGCGGTGCATTTTCTTGACGTAACTAACAATTGTGGCCGGTACAAGCTCGAAGAAATGCTTGATGGGATCACCATTTTGGGATATTGTATAACAAGAGGATGGATTCTAGGATGTGTGACTTTGATCCCAAAATAGTTAGTAGCAACGGAAAAAAAATCAATGCGATAAATAGAAACCTCCTTTTGCGGCGTTCCTCTAAAAACAAAATATCCTACTGATACGAGTTTCACTTTAGTGCTCAAGATCGGAGATAAATGAGCTGGGAAATTTGAGGCCGAGGCCATTGGCAAACCACGATCTCGGATATTCCAATAGTAGACTAGCCTGTTCAATATCCGATCGGCTCGGATATTTATGGGGTCTTCGGGCAGTCTTCGTCGTGGATAGAGTGCTGTGCCACCTTGGCATCCACTCACCACCTCCTACCCATCGGATTCGTGTGATTCGACGCGTCTTGTGGGTATATGGCTGCGCGGGGTAATGATCCATCCCAAGCTGCATACTTACTTAATCGATATGGCCAGATCCGGGGTAGATGGTCTGTGGCTGGTGCAGTCGAGGCATTCACACTGTTGATTATATTAAACCCGCGACGTGCGCCCATTCTTGCTCAGTTTAGCTCTGACGACCATTCTGGCGAGGTCCTTATTTCATCATCCTTGCTGTTCTCAGACTCCACTCAAACTTCTCATACCCCATCACCCATGCCACCTGCGATCACCACCATGATAAATCAGAAGGACGAGGCAGGCTCCAAGGCCAGCATTGGCGGCAAACCATCTACCGTCAATCTTGAGACTGTTCCTAGTTCGGTGATTGGAACCAGCGTCGAGCTTGATGAGGAGACGAACAGAAAGTTGCTTCGAAAGATCGACCGGAAGCTGATGCCTGTGGTAAGTCAAGCCCACCTGGTTGTACGAACTGAAACTGACTTTGCAAGCTCTGCTTCACCTATGCCCTGCAATACTACGACAAGGCCATCCTCAGCCAGGCCGCCATCTTCGGCTTGCGAGAGGACCTGAAACTCACCACTGGCCTCAAATACTCCTGGGTCTCTCTTATCTTCTACTTTGGATATATCGCGGGCACTTATCCCATCTCATTCCTCGCCCAACGTTATCCGATTCGAATCGTCTGCACGGCTATCTGCATTTTATGGTCTTTTGTCATCCTTTGCACACCTGTCTGTACTTCTTATACCGGGCTCCTCGTGAATCGCTTTATGCTTGGTCTTGTCGAGGCAGGTGTATCGCCTATCTTCATGCTCGTCGTAGGTCTCTGGTATACCCACTCGGAACAGGTCTCACGATCTAGTTGGTGGTATTCCTGCAGCGGCGGATCTCTTCTTGTCTCACCCCTAATTAATTACGGACTTGGCCATATCAAGGGAGGCACTCTTAATTCCTGGCAGTGGATGTACATCATTGCCGGACTCGCCACTCTGGCCTGGGGTATTGCCCTTTGGTGGTTATTCCCTGATAGCCCTCAGAGTGCCAAAGGATTTACGGATGCTGAGCACCGCCTTCTCCTGGAGCGAGTTCGAGAAAACAATGCCGGGGCTGAGGACAAACATTTCAAGCCCTACCAGTTCCGGGAGGCCTTATTTGACTATCGGCTATGGGGTATCATGATCCTATCTATCGTGTCCTGCACGGGTTCCGGCGCCGTGACAACGTTCGGGACTATCGTCTTCAAGGATATGGGCTTTGATGTGTTTACCTCATTGTTGCTCAACCTACCCATTGGAGCCCTAGCTTTCATCTGTATTCTCGGTTCAGGTTATATTGGCAGGAAGGTTCCTAACTCTAGGCTTTATATCATCGTCGGGGCATGTGTTCCTGTCATTCTCGGCTGTTCCTTGATTTGGCAACTTCCAGACTCCAACAAAGCAGGCCGCATTATCGGCTTTTACCTTGTCAACTTCTTCTCGTCCGCATGGGTTCAGTGCATCGGCTTGGGGACTTCGAATGTTGCAGGACATACTAAGAAGGCTGTGTATGCTGCTTCAACGTTTATTGGTTACTCTCTTGGAAACATCATCGGTCCTCTCATGTTTGACGCGCAAGTGTACCACCGTTGTTACATCCACCTAACCGTACATATGCTGATTATCGTAGAAAATTTGCCCCACGTTACGACGAATCATTTACAGGAATCATGATCTGCTTTGCGGTCTGTGTGTTTGCTGCCCTTGCACTCCGATGGTCACTTGATTGGGAGAACAAGCACCGCGATAGGGCTTACGGCACTCCTGAACTCAGTCACGGCTTAGAGGATCTGACAGATCGGGAAAACAAATCGTTTAGATACAGACTGTAGTTTGTGTAAAACAATATCACTGGAAAGAAGCATTAATATCATGATCAACTTAGCCTGCCATCAAATCCTTTGACGCGATAACCAATTTGTTCATTGCTGTTGCATGTGGCCTGTTCTCGATAAAACCAGGTGTAACACGCACACCATTTCGTAAATAATAGATGCTGAAAACCACCCAAGCACAGTTTCTTCCAGGAAGTTACAATCCGAGACTGGAGTTCTAGTCGTAGCTGTGTAAGATAAGGTTCGACCTCAAAGAAAGAGAACGTCTAATGGAAGGTAAGTAATCAGCTTCTTTGGTAGGCCCCCCGCAGCAAATTATGGATAAAGGTGCGAATGAAAACCAGGCACTGGATGATTCACCAAGTCGTTTATCACACTTTCCTGTTTCCCTCCTTTCAACGTTTAACAATGTGTGAATATTGCAAAACACCGCCGGTAAGACTTTTTGCGACCTTCTCAAAGGTACGGAAAGAAATGAAGAAGATATATTCTACACGCCACGTAAGTTCTTTGTTTATGAGCATAGAAGCACACAGCCGATGTTCCAATCCAGATTTCAGTGACACAGTTGTCGTCACAAACGGACTAAGTTCAGATGACCTATGGGAAGACAGCCAAATTTGTAATATTTCTAGTCCAGATCACTCAACGTCCCTGGATGCCAATTAGACAGCCAGCAATAGTAAGCCAAGTCAGTCCTCCCCACTGCATTCAAAATCTTGCTTCAGAGGCTTAGGTTATTTTCCTCCAGTCGGTTCACGACGTCAATATCCTGTCTCTCCTGAGCCCGTTCCAGCTTCGGACAGTAGGGAATCCAATCATAAGACATCAGGCCGCGGGCGATCCAGTTGAAGTAGTAGGGTCGGATTCTTACTAGAATGACTACGATGCGGTCCATCAGAATCAGGCTTCTACCTTGGACTCACAGGGAAGCCGTCTGAGTCCGCAACTCACCCACACTTTGATCACATCTCGCGGAGATTATTTTGAGCGCTCGATGCCGTCGTTAGACAATTTCTCTTTAACGAAACTCTACGCTGTACTTGGATGTCGTGCGAGCACTAATCCATTGACTGCACCATCGCAAGGTAATCGATCTAGTCCTTTACAGTTTAGCACTTACGAACTCTTCAAACAGGAAACATCTCAAAAGCCACGTTAAGCCGGTTCAATGCGGACACTGAGGAATACATATGGCCTAAGCGACGTATATGAGAAAGCACATTGATACTCATAGCTCGAGAGAGACGAGTGGAGGCAAATTTCACTGTCGATTGCTCTAGTACATTCACTCGGGAAGACAACTTGCACAAGCATCGCCGCAAAATTCACAATCAACGAGCGCTTTCAGGCACCTGAAGCGACAGCGACGGGATTTTTGAGACTCGCGAAACTTAGTCAAGTTTAAAATATACCTGACTATCAACGCATGTCTGTTTGTATAAAGTTTCCAATTGTTGTTGATGGTGAGAGTCAGGATGGGATAATTTCTGGACCCCGTAACGGCTGACCCCCGAAATTTCATGCAAGACCTAATCTGACACAGGCTGTATAATAGTGGCATGCTGATTATGGTGGATATTGGTGAATGAAAACGTCTTGTAAATTTACAGGCCTAGTGGACTCCTTGTTGGCTGCATTCCTTGGTGGAGGAAGTAGTTGACTTAGCGTGTCATGATCGGTGCTCTATCTTAATCTGATAAGTTGAGTGTAGAGCCGCATCATCGTCCCACTCTTTACTCCCACTTTTTCTTGCTGGGTAGATGATTTATTGCGCTCGCTGACTTTTCCATATTGAATCTATCGTCTTAAGCTATCTGCTCTACTCCGGCTCTGGACACTATTGTCGACTTTTCCATCCGACATGCGATGATAGCTTCCGCTCAAGTACAAATTCTATCCCCTGTATCCCTGTCGACCCTGGCTCACGTCGTCGGAATTTTGTGACAACACCTCGGATATTCTCAACCTGGCTTAGAAGCCGTTGATCACCCCGCAATATCAACTCGTTCTGGGCAGACTCCGGGCTCTGAAGAAGGAAGGCCAAGCCGGTCAGACGAGTTAAGAAGGTTTCGCCCAAATTTCTCCTATTCGAGATTGAGCAAGCCCATATATCCACACATTGATCATGGGTCTCTTGATCTTGGGACAAACAATGATAATCGAGATGCAGTCAGTATAGACTCTGTATATTGCCCGAATATCAGGCATCAGGTACTCCGAGCGATGAGAAGAGGCACAAAGCATATGACATAGATGGTAATATCATATAAGAGGGACCTTGTCAAGATGAACAAGGGCAGCAATAAAGAAATCATCCATCTAGAAGTCTACTTTTACCCAGTCTTTGATCCAAAAACCTACTTCTCACACCGATCAAATTATCCTGGTCTTACCCACTATGAAACTTGTTAATTCCTGACAGTCGCTCTTCTCTGCGGCCTATCTCTAGCCACGACCGTCACTAAACGCGCCACTCTAACGCAAGTCACCAATTTTGGCAATAATCCCGAAAATCTCAACTTGTAAGATTTTTCCTCCAGTGTAACACGGACTCACACAGGCCGCCGGATAATCCACCAGGTTCGTGCCGCTAATCGTGAAGCCCTGTATTACGCGCTCGTCAACTCTTTAGTAGACCCAACGTGCCGAATCGAATATCCATCTTTTGCTTGCGGATAGTATTGGCTTCCTAAATCTGAAACAAGACTAATGTTGCTCTGTTATCCCATCCGGGAGCATTAATCAGGACTCTCTTCTTAGCAGCCCACGAGGATCCATTCACCTGAGACTCCGATGACCGCTTCAAGAATATCCACCCTGGTAAGAAGCTGCAAAAGGCTATATTGTGCAACTATCAGTGAGCGATGCACTGTAGGTTAGTCGAGATTAGACAAGCTGCTGCCGACGGGATCCAGGAGCAGATGCGCTGTTGGGTTCAGCCCTTGGCTCCTCGGCTAGTCCTCGCAGAAGCGAAACCTTTAGCAAGTACCGGCATCCAGTGTTAGATGTATAAAAGCTATGTGATAGCTACATCTTCACTCAAGTTCTACTCATCAGTCTTTCTGCTTGCACATTCCCAAGTTTCATTCCTTTCTTTTACTTGACTCATTCGCTCATTTAATCCTCTGGTCTGTGATCAGATAGCTACGCTCTTTACACCTTTCTGTTTCTCGTTCATCAAGATGCGCTCTGCATTACCTCTCCTCGTTGGCGCCAGCCTGGTATCGGCTTGGACCGAACTTCATCATGAACCATTCATGAACAAAAACATCGATCCTATTGTTGTTCCAGGCACTTATACTTCGCATATGCACACATTTTTCGGCAGCGATGCTGTCACTAATGTTTTGCCTACCTCGGCTGATTTGCAGAAAGGTTGCTACAGCGGCCAGAACGCCAACGACTTGTCTGTCTACTGTATGTCTAGTAGCACCTAACGCTCACATTTGCCGGCATCTAAAATTACTACTAGGGATTCCTACTCTATACTACGTTGACGGTGATACCTTCACTGAAGTGCCCGTTTTTCGCTTCAGCACCTACTATACCAATGCATTCTCCGAGATCGCCATCCCCCAAGCTTTCGCCATGATCTCCGGCAATGCATCCGCGCAAACCCAAGCCGAAGCTGACCACCCTTTTAATGGATTGGAATGGTTCTGCGAAGGATCTGACGAGCGTGAATCCGATATCGCCAAGTTTCCCACCAGCACTTGCGACCAGCATCTGCAAGTCTCACTGCGCTTCCCCAACTGCGTCAACCCAGACAATCTCGCCGAATACGACTGGAGCGACGACTCCAACAAGTGTCCCGAAGGCATGAAGGCAATCCCGCAGCTCCGCTATGCCGCCCGCTACGACACCAATGCTGTTGTGCCTGGTGGCTGGAGCGGCGACGCCCCTTTCCAGCTTTCGTGCGGCAGCACTACCGGTAACGGATACTGCTTCCACGGTGACTTTATCAACGGTTGGTATGAGGATGCCGCTGAGAACATGCTCGCGTCCGGCGGTGGCGGCTACGAAGATGGCCAGTTCATCAGCGGTGAACATGGTTCTGCTGCTGCTGACTCTGGCTGCACTCCGACTGACCAGGACCCTGATAATGGAACGAGTGATTATCTCACGAGTGCGGAAATGATGAGCGGCGGATCTGTCGTGGCCGATGCTGTAAACACGACTTCTGCGGCCACAGAAGGACCCATCCAGTCGCCCACCTTGGCTCCCGCAACAACTCCCACTGCGACCTCGACTATCTCGCGCAGAAGACGAATCAAGACGAGGGCTGTCTAGACGGTTTCTTCAGCAAGGTCCGCATGGACCGATGATAAACATCTAAGATTCAAGAATGCTCGCAGGACGATGCTGTATGCTTCAATTAAACATAAGTGTCATTTGAATGACACTGCTGAGCGGCCCGGGTGGTTGATCTTAAGTGCTATAGACGCGCGCAAGTAAATTAGACAAAGTGATATTTAAGCAGGAGAGCTTGCGTATCTTGGATTTAGCTCTGTAGTTCGACCTCCTGTAATAATTGAAAATAGTCTGTTCAACCATGGTTCCCATCTTGATTGCCCCTGTCTGTGAATTGATCACAAAATACCATTAATTTCACCTTCACAAACCGCAAAGCCCCTCGCGGATCAAAACTTGCCAAAAGCATGTCAAATATAATCTAGCCTCTGTATTCCTTAGCCATCTTGTCAAAGCTTTCCATGCTACATAGCATCTTGGTCGGTCCGTTTTGTACTTGAATAGGATGGACATTCCGTCAGTATCCGGAATGCTGGTATTCTTATCCGGCGTGTTATCGCAAGTAAATTCTTGGCATCTCGTTACGGCATTGCAAGGAGACGGGTCAAGTTCCGCCGTTCCGCATAAACCTACGTAAACCGAACAGCTCGGAAAAAGGCTTTGGCCTTGCCCGAGCATTAAAGTATTTTCGATCTGACCCCAAGAGTGCTTGCCCTACAATTTCCAACGTGAATCTGCCGATGGCTATGCTAGAAATCTTCGTTTCCGTATGTGATCATGCAACGTATCCAATCTCAGGCCAGCGATTTGTGTCACCTCACCGAGCAACCGAACCTTTCGACAACGGATACTACGCCTACGTCGGGCACCACCAAAGAGGCCCGGCAACTACACATTGAAATCGAATCGCCGATCACTTCTCCCTCGCACAAGGAGAAATCCCCGCCTAGTCATACCGCGTCACGTCACATCCATAGCGGGAATAAGTCGGTGAAGAACAACAGTAAGGTGACGGCCTTGAGGCCTAGGAAGGAAAGGAGCCCAGTAAGTTTCAATATCTTTGTTCTACCTGAAAGTTCTCGCACATTTAACTGACCCGAGACCGCTTTTCGTGACTTAGTACACCACACTTGCATGGTACGTTAAACTCTGCCCGCAAACAGACTGATTTTGATCATTCTGCATCCGTCATTTTGCCCTTGGTCCACCATGGCCCTAAAGCCGTATCTAACATTGTCGTCTTCATTTAAGCAAACAATGTAGACGACGTAAGGTCGAATGCAGCGGCGAAAACCCTTGTCAACGATGCCGTGGCTTGAACCTGTCGTGTCTCTACAGTTCCAATCGTCGGTCAAGGTTGCCCGAGGAATCCGATGAGTTGAAACATGTCACTGCTCAGGTTACCCTGCTGCAAGACGAAGTCACCCGATTACGTGAGGCTGTAGGCAATGCACAAGCCGTTTCGACTGCTTGTCCCATCCTAGGCGATGTTTTGCCTTCTACAGAAATGTCTTCTGAAAACGATCCTTTGATTCAAGCCACCCAGTCTCCGCTTCAGGGGTTTTCCGCTCGCTGCGTTGGACACTCGGTTCCCGAAAATCCCACCAGTCCAGCAAACGGATTTGCTAACTACAGTAATGTTTTCGCGGACATGGAATTCAAAGGTTTGCACCAAGCAGACGACTCCTTTGTACAAAGGCCTGAAGATCATATGAAAGAACGCCAGGTTGATCCGCTGTTCACATTCAACAAAGATGAAATGATCAGGCTATGTCGATTGTATGAGGGGGCTTTTGGTTTCATGTATCCAGTCGTTAGCGTGCAGTCCCTCATCACCCATGCGGAGAACCTGGCATCAGTTGAGTCGGTGAAGGATCAAATGAACCCAGAGCCTACTAGCGGCATCGAGATGCTCCAGCTGAAGGTTGTTATATGCTGTGCCCTGGTGATCGACGGGGGTGACCAGGGCGAAAAGGCAGCCAGGATTTATGAAAACATGGGATATGTCACCGATCAGATGATCAAGTATGACACGAATTCCACCCCGAATCTCGCTTTTTTGGCCTTGCTGGCAAATTATCAACTCTTATCTCAGAACGATGTTCTTGCCTGGAGAACAATATGGCAACTGGCACGGTCATGCTTAAGGAAGGGTCTACACCGGAGAAGGGGGTTGATGATAATTGAGGAAAGTGAGGAAAGAAAATACGCTCTCAACGTTTCCTGGACTGCTTACATCTTTGATCAACAATTGGGATTTGATACGGGCTTGCCTTGCGTTATTAGGGAGGGGGATATCGATAAAGAGCTTCCTTTGCCGGTAGGTGAATATGATGCAGATGAAAGGTTTGGTTAAGTTGTTGACGGTCTAATCAGGAAACATATCCTTACCTTGTGGCAATGATCACTTGGACCAGAATCGGGATCAGGGTTTGGCGCCGGTGGTATTGTCTTGGTACCCCTCGAATTCCGGAACATCCGTCGGAGACAGTTGATGTCCTCGGCAAAGAGATATTACAACGGTATGAAACTCTACCTGAGCAGATCAAAGTAAGCAATTTGCAAGAAAGAAGGCCAAGTTTGACTGCTCGGTCACAAGACCTCGATCGCCCCAAGAGGTTGATCTGTTTCAAGCTACTGCAGGTGAGTAGTTGATGAGTAGCTTATGTGAAACTCTCTGACATGTTTAGATGCGCATTTGGTTATATATGCCAGTTCTGTGTAGTAGATCAACTACCACAGCGAATCTGAAGCAATCACAGCACGCCATATCATTTGCAAAAGATACCATTCGATACTTAAGCTCTCTGAAAGATACAAACTTGGATCATATGACTCAGTCATTCTATCCTCGCTTCCTTTTATCTACCATCATGATCCTTTTCCTGGCTTCCATCCACGCTCCAGTCTATTTCGCTGGTGCCTGTCGAGCGGATTTCTACGCCGCTATTGAACTGACAAAATCGTTGAGAATCAAGGATTGGCTTTCACAGCGTCTTTGGAAGGCGGTTCAATCACTAAAGAACGTGGCACCACGATTTGGTCTTGGCTTAGATGAGTGCCAGTCAATGGCGACAGCCAGGATGATGAGTTATCAGAATGAGTATCTCGGGTCGAATTTGATTGGTGAAATCGAGGTGCAGGCACCCACTAGCTTGTCACATCAGCCATCCGACGAGCTTCTATCAGGTGCAACTTTGAATGGTATCCAAATTTGGACGGAACTGTCATACATATTTGAGGTCTTTACAAGGCCGAGCAGGTTTGGATACGAGCAAGGTGACGACGCCCAAAGTCCATTTCGGATCGTAAACTCATTAACGCCCGAGCCGACTATAGAACAAGACAGGACAATCTTCTTGATATTCAAAAATCTGATACAAGTAGGCTGCTCCGGCCTTTGGGAAGGTTTTTGAGGACTCACGGTAGGAGTTAATAAAAATAGTCGAACTCTAATAAAACACCTGAATTTATTCTAAGACAGACTTTTGACTATCTTATGAGTTTATCTTGACACCTCGAGATACCTCGATCTTGAGAGATCCATGGGGCTAATAGGGTTCGCGTTAAGGGGGTCGTGAATTTCGATTAGGTATTACTTCGTATCTTCCAAATAACGCCATTCAAGCCCTTCGCGAGGGATTGCAGTAGTTTATATCCGGATTTGCCAACCGAGAATGAATCAGATGTCGACTGTGCTGGTACTTCGATGCTCCTTAGGGCGGTTTCGATGTGAATCATCTTCCTGCTGCCGAACGCCTTTTCTTGGCCACCACTAATGCTGGACAGTACGTCGATACTGTCTTTGTTATTTGCACTTGAGACGAATACTTATCATACAGTGCTTCCAGATTCCTCTCACTCATCGGGTGATACATGGAAGTCTACTTCGAGAAGGAGCCCTACGAATCTATTCTGAAGTAATGGAGACTGGAAAAATCCGGTGGCATAACACAGGGTGTGGAGGGGAGTGGCAGGAGTCAGGGCGAACCTTCTCTTTGGGTTTGGTTCAGAGCCGAGCAAGCTCTTCGACGCTGAAGTGACGGAGCTCTTCAAGACTTGAAGTTTGCTGCGCATCAACATGACTCAGCAAACGTAAGGCAGTATAGTCTGCCCCGATAACTTCGCGGTCGTGGCATACCTGCGGGGGACACGCTCCTGCTACCATCTCTCCATGCGACGAAACTGGATCAAATAGCCTTATGGAGATGCTATCATCTCCGCGCATCTTTTCTCGAGCTACAAAATCAACGGCTTCCAATAAGCCTACAGGGAATATCGCACCAAAAATCGCCAAGGGGCATAAGAGTGGGCAGCACATCTAATGTGTTTCGGGAGCGTTTCTACATCGATTATGAAGCATTCACCCATGAGGTATGCGTAGCTATTCAGGCTGTCAGCCTCGTGAAAGGCGGATGACGACGCATCGGCCCAGCCGAACGGTACCGCGTCATTCCCATGACGATATTGTCATAAAGTCGGTTCTATGAAAAACGTCAGAAAGAAGATGCTAAGACGAGTTTGAGGAGTATGGAACACCTAGCAATTACAATAAGGATATGTCATGGAATTTTCTTAGTACTGTCAACTTACTACAAGTTTGCATCATGCCACGCTACCTCAAGAAGATCGTATCAAGCAGTGCATCAACAGACCACAATTATTGTATCCCCTCCCGCCCTCCTTCAGTAGATTCCTGGTACGTCTAGAATATTATCAATAGTTGGAAAATAGCCTTAGATAAGTACTATCAAAGACTAGATGGAAGAGAGAATGCTGAATCTATAGATTCCTCATTAGCTTTATTATTATTGTTATCTTTATCTTTATACTTATCTCCATCATTATAGCCACTAGGCTTATCCTTATCTTCCTTATGTCCTTCATCCAGATTCTAACTAAAGTTTATAGCCTTATATTGTAGAAGAGCAACTAGATATAATATATACTGCATTATAATGATTTCATTGTGTTTAAGTTATAAGTTATATATATGTTACTACTAATATATTTCAAAATGTTAAACTCTAAATATATAA
>JAJJWM010000664.1:0-35630 GCA_021655865.1 Fusarium guadeloupense
TAGACTAGCTCACCGCCGACGCATACACCCCCCAACCCCGCACACCTCAACACCATCAACGCATCATCACAGCATATTATTTCAATTAATTCTAGAATTATCAAATAAAATCCGTTTTTTTTTTTCTGTTTTCAGATATAGAATCAGCGATATCAGATTATGAATACAGACTCACATTGGCAGTCGAAGATCGAAAATCGCTTGGATTGCGAGCTTCGGCGCGAAAATACGCGGTCAAGCTCTCGACATCGAAAGATCGTTGCGCCGGCTCCCACGATAGCCGCACCGCACATCAGAAGGACTTATCACTAACTGTTAAGCAAGAGATTGACCTAGTGAACTATATTCTTGAGCGAGAGAAGGCATTCTAGCCTCTAACAAAGCAGGAGATCCATGACTTTAGATAAGCATTATCATCAGTCAATGGGTAAGTATCCTATCTTGGCAAGAACTGGGTCAACAGATTCATCAAGAGACATCCAACTATTAAAATGAAGCCAGCAAAAGTCATAGATACCGCTAGGAAACAAGCTATCACGAAAGAATCACTTACAGAATACTATTCCGGTCTTTCTCAAGTCATCAACGAGAAACATATTACTAGACAATATATATACAATGTTGATGAGACCGGCATGTAGCTAGGAGAGACCAACGGCGGCATTATAGCCGGGACGGTCCTGATATCGATGTTAGAGAGGATAAAGTTGGATAGTTTGACTTGGGCTTCTGTTATTGAGTCTATATCAGCATACGGTCGTCGTCTTATGCTGTGTGTTGTATTTATCGGCGAAAACCTCCAGGGACAGTGGTTTCCTGACGTTTTTCCTCATTGGAAGTATACTGTAAGTCCTAAGGGCTGGTCCAATAGCGATATCTTCCTTCGTTGGTTCATGAAGGTATTTATACCGGAGACTGAGCCGTCAGACTGCTCCCAATGGAGACTATTAGTCTTGGACCAACACAAGACATATATAACAGCAGAATTGATGAAAAAGGCATAGATACATAAGATTTGGCTCTCTTGGTTACCCTTATATTCATTATATATCACTCAACCGCTTGATTTTTCGGTATTTAGGCCATTGAAGACATACTATTACCAGTTAACTCAATATTAGGCTTCATATGAAGCAATCTCACTACATCAACAATAACTATTCCTATAAGCTTATGAGAGGGCTTCATTGAAAGCCCTGATTCATAGGAATATAATGAGTGGTTTTTCATTAATAGGGATCTACCCTCTCGATGTACAATGAGCGATATAGACGTTGCGGCCAACTGGGCGAAAACGCAAGCAATTTGAAGGCCCTATAACGCCAAGGAAGAGGTAAGTCGTTACTGATGATATCTGGAGTATGCCCCAGGGAAGTGCCGATATGCAAAAACAGATGGAAGAGGCGATTTGTCAAGGAAATATTGCAATTCGAGACTTTAAGCATATCATGATGAAGGCTATGAAGACTATTGACCAGAAGAACAGTCAAATATAATGCCTAGAGGAGGAAAAAGCTATACTGAAGGCATCAGCGGCAGCAAGAGAGCCTACTGACCGAGTCCCTGTTGAATTTGACCCCAACAAGGCTTTCCCTGAGATTGAAGAGATCATAACAGCTCATGATCGGGCTGAAATGAATGTATTATATCGGCAATAAGAAAAGAAGAAAAAGACTGCTCCTAAGCAGCTAAAAAAAAACCTACAGAAGAGACTATATTTATCAATTAGTATGCAAAGTTTCACTAGGATTGAATCAATATACATTATTGTAGAATTAATTGAAGTCATCTATATATTCTGATTGTGATGGTGAGGTGTGCGGGGTTGGGGGTGTACGCGTCGGCGGTGAGCTAGTCTACATCAGAACTTTGAAGCTGTACTTGTGAGTTCCACATAACGTCTTCTCAAATTTGCTCAGCTTAAAGGTTCCGGTTGTTTGTTTAGGCGCCCAGATGTTCACATGCATCGTGTTCTTTTGAATTTGCCAATGAACTTCCAGATTACCTTCGAACGCTGTCACAACCTTGGCACGGACATTCTTGACACCCATTTGGACACCCATCGAGGGCATAATCGTCCAATTGTGATAACCAAAGCCAGCAGGACCACTGGGGGCCTGTATGCCTGCAACCCATTCGGTCAGAATATAAGTTGGCGCTCCGCCCCAAGGATGAGAAAGGCTGGTAAAAAGTCCCAGACCGGGGTCTCCCTGTTGATTCACGTACTCCCATGACGTCCATGTGCTCGTCTTTTCATTCGAAAGCATAGGTGTCCATAGGCTCCTGATGAGGTCCAGAGACGTCTTGGCATCTTTGGTGGTGCCCTGGGCCATGAGGGCTGTCAACAAAAATCCGTTTATGTTAGGAGAGATATTAGTTGCCGGGTCAGAAGAGTTTGATTGAGTTGGATCCTTATATCCGGGCTTGAGTTTGAGCTTAGGAAGCAATGATAAGAAACTCTTAGCTCGGCTAAGGTTGGCCGTGCCTGAGGTGATGCAAAAGGCCATGCTGGCGACGGAAAAATCATTCATGTTGGCTGGAGAGAGACCGTAACCCCCCAACTTCTCATTCCAAAGGTTTTTGTTGATCGCCGATGCCAGCTTGGTCGCAAATGATATGTAAGCCTCGGCATCATCAACCTTTTTTAAAGCCCGTGCGACGTCGGCCATTTCTCTCAGCGCCTCGACCAATGCGCAATTAACGGCAGAGCCATCATCGGAGGGTCCAAGGAAAGCCCCGATAAGCTGCAATAAACCTGTCGTGGAATTGATGCTATCAGTAGCAAAAGCCAGATTCTTCTGCCAGTTATTCCAGGTCGCCTCGGCAAAGGCCAGGTCATTGCTGCGACGAACGTACTCCGTGAAGGACAAGATTCCTAGAATCTGATAATCGGGGAGGATGATCTCGTAAACAACGTTTGACTTGCCAAAGTATCTGCCTCCGCCGCGAGCGAAAGCGAAATTATCCGCATCCGGACTATAACCAAGTGGAGGCGCATAAGGCATGAGGCCTTCGGGCGTCTGCCAGTCGACAAACGTTTGCAGAGTATCCCTGGCTAAATCGTACCTCGCAGTACTTGTTCCAATGACTCTCATGGTGTGCAAAAAGTCACCGAGCCAGATCAGTCGATCCCGTTTCGGACCATCCAGACAGGCAGCTTGACGGTTCTCATTCACGCCATACTCTAGGACGACACCGTTCTCGGAAGGATCCATTAGTGGATTCCGGTAGAGCTCAGTGCCGTTCTTGGTGTCGCGAACGACGACGTTTCTGAACCAACCGGCTTGATCTTGCCAACCACCAAATCCCCAAGAGCCGAGGGTGTCAGGATGTGCTGTAGGGTTCCTCGCCTCCTGAATGATATAATCGCGTAATGTGACGTTGAACACCCTGGTACCGTCGATGGAGACTGCGAGATTCTGTTTGTCATCAAGAACAGTCTTGATCCGGTACTACTTGTTGCCCTTGACTTTGAACGGGACGTTGAAATTATCCAGGTGCCAGGACGTGAGGGTTGTCACATTCACGAATGAATAACCATAACCCAAAACAACCGTGTTGGGCTTGAATATGGTTTTGTTGGCATTCATATAGGGCTGCTCGTTAGCGACTAAGTTAAGCTGAATGCCCTTGGAAGGAGAAGCGACTGGGAATGCCTAGAAGTAAGCCAAAAGACGTCAGATACTGGTGAAATGTCGAAGATGTTGAGGTACAGCAGTGCGACGTATCACGGTCCAGCCAATACCTCCCTTGTCAATCTTGGTGTCAAATTCGAGAGTGTAGTTTTGGAAAAAGGTACCTTTGGCAGAAACACCAGGTCTCATGCCGCGCACGTAAGCACCACTTTCGGAGCCAATCTCCCACATGGTGTTCTGAGAGCCTGCTTCTAGGCAAGATGCCACGGTGGCCCTTGCGCCTAGCTGTTGAGTGTTAAGTCATATAAGATACCAAGGTGGCATATCAAGTCTTACCTTCCAAATATCATTTAGCTGTTTGTTATCGCATTCAAACTGTCCAGGCAGATTGTCGATGTCGACCACAGGAATGCTCGGCACGAAGCCTACACTGGAGAATATCACGCTTCCTTTTGTCAGAAGTCGAATAGATTGCCATCTTTGTCCACCTTGGATCAGGAACGCCTCAATGCACCCAGGCTTGTCGATCTTGTTAGTTTCAACGCGGTAAGTGTTGGCGAGGGCAACAGCAAAAGGGAAAGGGCCATCTGCAAAAGGTTGCTCAAGACCGGCAATCTCCTCAGAATACTTGACCTCAATTTGAACAGGTCCTGAAACAGATTTGACGTCAAAAAAGGGATGACCGGCTACTTCGAAACCGTAATCCAAAGTCGCCAACGGAGATTGAGGATCCAAATGAAATGTTTTGAATTTCTCCTGCGATGTCAATACACGCTGACCAAGGGCGAGACCTATGGGACTAAAAGAACGTTGACTAATGCCTGAGGTCAGGACATGTGATAATGTATATGACACCAAGCCAGATATTATAAAAGAGGGAGGGAACATAAAGCGTAAGGAAACAAACCTGCTGGGCGCGGAGTAATCATTAGAGAGAGCTATGCATAAGACTGGCCAAAGCAAGAGAGTGGCCCAGTAAGTTATGAGTAGGAATGGCGGGTGAGACATGTTGTCGACGTGTATAAAAGCTTGGTGCTACTATCTGGTATAGATAGGTTAAATATAACGAGAAAAGCTGGCGAGTAAGAGTTGAACAGGAGGAGACTGTAGGAGTCTAGCATGGTGAATGAGTGTAGGCAGACCTGTGAAGGTATTTTATACTTCTGCTGCTGGAGATCGGCCTGGACGGAAGTATCTCTGTCGCTATCTGAAAGGCCGAAATTCCCGAGAGAATTTCACAAAACAAAGTCATACCGAGGGTGTGGTTGGAACCTCCTCTTCCCCGCAAATTGACCCCTGCTAGCGCAATGCCAGGCGACACAGATGTTCGATTATACACAACTTTGATGCGCTAATAACGATCAACGCAGGAAATCTTGCAAGCAGTTATAGAATGATTGCATTATAAGTGCCTGGTTTCCTACTCCCTCGATTGTTTAATTACGTTGCAATCTGCCGGAGCATTGCGCGCTGACGCAGCAGTAAACAATGTATACGAGCCAATGTAAGAACCAAGATAATGCTTCGAAAGGGCGATTTCCAACATTACAGAAGTAAGCTGTCATCAATTGTGATAAATAGAATAATGACCCACCCACGCTTGTATACAACGTGATGAGAGTATGAGAGAAAGTGAGTTGGATATAGTGTGTGAAGGATATATACAATAGGAAAGCAATAAAAGTCCACGAGTATTCATCTTGTCGCGACACCTAGGCAAAGACTGGGGGTTGGCTGGAAGCACGGCACCTAACAACTTGAAGTGTGACAGACTCCGAGCATACTGAACAAACAACAATGTGGTCTGTCATCAGCGGCCAGTATGGCCGGTTTCGAGCACCTCATACATCAATTCTCATGTTTCCCCCCAGTTCAGCGTCGAACAACTGCCGAGGCCTTGGCCTTTATATTCTTGGAGCTGAAACCAGAGGCGAAGGTGAAGGCGCCCTCCGGAATGACCCATTCCTTCTTGTCTTCGTCCCAGAAACTGAGGTCTTTTCTTCTAAGCTCGAAAGATACCTTGCGAGTCTGGCCAGGCTTGAGGTGCACCTTTTCAAAGCCCTTGAGTGACTTGACAGGAGTGCCCTTGGGAGTTGTATCATGTGGCAAGGAAACGTATAGTTGGGGCACAGTTGTGCCAGAAGACTTGCCCACGTTTGTTATATTTACGGTTACGGTGGCTAAGGATGTCCAAAGATCCCTTAAGCCTCCAGGAGCGATGCCTTTGGACTTGTTAGCACGAGCTTCGACTGGGGAATCGATCTGGACCTCTAGGTTCTCTTCCATGGCGAAACCGGTATAGGAGAGACCGAAGCCGAACTCGTACAGCGGTTCAATTTTGTTGACATCGAAATGTCGGTAGTCAATCATCTGTCCCTCCTTGAAGTCGGCCTGCCAGGCATTGGGGTCGGTCACTGGCTGGCTGAGGTTAACGATAGCCGGGCCGTAGTCAGAGAGATTCTTAGGAATAGTGTAGGGAAGGCGGCCGGAGGGCTCAGCGTGGCCCCAGAGGACATCAACGATAGCATTTCCTGTCTCCTCGCCCGGATAATGTGCCGACAGAATGGCTGTGACGTTCTCATTGTCCGCCCAGGGCATCGTGACAACGCCAGGCCCATGTACAACGACGACCGTGTTGGGGCACAGTGCTGCCGTCTTCTCCACGGCCAGGGTTGAATTCCAAGCGAGTTCGAGGGAGCGCCTGTCCTGGCCCTCTGACGCGTATGCCTTAAGGAACAAGAGGCAGACTTCGGGAACAGGGTAAATGGTTCTAAAGCGCCCATCCACAAGCTCCTTGTTGTCCAGAAGTATCTGGACACGGCCCTCGAGCTTGTCCATCTGTTTCTTGATGGCCTCCAAGGGTGTAACAAGTCTCGTATGGCGGACAGTGCCCGATCCCCCACCAATGTCAACAGTGCCCATCTCAAAACCTTCGGGATACACGCCATAATCGAGGTAAACAGAACCAACTGTAGGATCCGATGCATCGTTTCCAAAAATGCCGATGTTCTTTTGCTTTTTTAAAGGGAGCGTGTCGTTGACGTTCTTGAGTAGAACCGTGCCAGCTGCAGCGAGTTCCCGGATGAGCTTGGCATGATCACCGCGAACGTTGCGGGCGGGGACCTCTTTGGAGTACTCTAGGAGCTGCTGTGGACCGTGACCGTATTGATAGGTCGAGAATACAGGTCCGCTTGATGGATCGACAGTAGGATAGTTTTTGTCCTGGCCGAGGAGGAAGTAGGGTGTCATGACGCTTTCAGCCATCTCGCTCAGACGAGCTTTTGGTACAGTACCGTTATTGACAGCTTGGAAAAGCATATCGCCAAAGTAGGACGGTCCAGCAATTGCGCTGACATTTCCAGGCATCTCGATATCAAGGCCTGCATTGGCATGGTTGGCAGTGCCGTGGGTGGCATACCAATCTGAAACAACATAGCCTGGGAACGCCAGCTCATCCTTGAGGATACTACTCAACATCTCAGAGTTGGCACAAGAGTAGTTGCCGTTAACGCGGTTATACGAGCACATGATGCTTGAAGTACCAGCCCTGACAGCTTCAGCGAAAGGCGCCAAGTAGAGTTCGTGAATGGTTCTATCATCAATGTTGGAGGAAACCGCATCAATCTCCTTTCCGTCGGGCTGCTTAGACGAAGTCCGCTGCGTCTCTTGCTCATTTCCAATATAATGCTTGGAGCAAGCCTGGACACCGACAGACTGGACCCCCAGGACCGAAGCACTCATGGCAGCACCGGCCAGGTAAGGATCTGGTCCAAAACTCTCCCAGTTTCGCCCACCGAGGGCATGACGGCCAATTGGACCGGAAGACGGCCTGTTTACCGAGTGTAATTAGCAAAAAGGGACGTCAACAAACATGGCAGAGATGAGAGTCTTACCCCAGATGAACGTGGGCACCCTTACCTCTGAACTCCTCGCCAAGGGCGACACCGCGCTGGTACATAAGATCCCTGTCCCAGGTGGCCGCTACAGTGATTCCAGACGCGAAAACGCTGACACCATCGGAGCGGGAGTAGCCAGCCGGACCATCGGAGAAGCAAAGTCCCTCAAAGCCCAATCGCTTGATACCTCCGATGGCACCAACACAGGGTAAGCTCGGCTGAACGTAGCCTCCTGTGACGATACCAATCTTCTCAGACGTAGAGAGCTTGGACACAAAGCTGCTGGCCTTACTCGACGCCTTGCTCCAGGCTTCGGTCGTAGGCGGGCTTGCAGTGGAAGAATAAGAAGCCCCTAAAGCCGATGGTAGCAGGATGGCGACTGCCACGACCGTGGACGAGGCAAGATTTCCGAAAATATGCATTGTAAATCCAAAAACTCCAACGCGACACAAATCTGTAAAAAACAAACACATTGGGTGAGTTCTCGGCGCTTTATACACACACACACACACACACACACACATGACTGACTCCCCGAGCTATGAGCCGATTCATTTCCTCAGATCCCCAGACTTGATGCCCAGAGAGGTCTTGTGTAATTGCCCCGACATAGCACCGGTCTCTCCTCATTTATCGCATTTAGCCGACGACCATTACTGAATCATAATCGTGGTGCTAGTATCCTCATTGATATAACGGGTCAATTCTGGTCAGAGTGGATAGAAGAACAATGTGGTTTCGGTAGTGCATTACACTAAATAGCACTTGGTGCACCTCCGCGTTTGCTGAACCCCACAACTTTACCCACTTCGGGGCTGAGGCCCCGAAACGAGTTTGCTCGTACAGAGTACGAGCAGTCAAGGAAATGCCGAACATTTACGATGGCTCGCATCCCTTCGCAATCACTGCGCAGCATGTTTCCTTGTTATTTCGAGAGAGTTTTATCACGGTTTTACTTGTCGGATACGAGCCCTTTAATTTGACCCACCACAATACCTCCGTGCCCTTGCATGGAGGCTCCAGACAACGCGTTCAGCAAGAGCGCCAAACTAGAGAATCAAATAAAATGTCATTCCCAAGCAGATCTAGAAAGGTTTCTCTCAACTTTGCACGTTACATCTTGTGTATCGTACGGTTTATTTATTTTTTTTACTTTCTTCACTATTTTTTCTCCCTTGAGTAATTCGTTGGCCCAGCCGATTCTGATGCATT
Organism: Fusarium guadeloupense; assembly: GCA_021655865.1. Classification (NCBI taxonomy): domain Eukaryota; kingdom Fungi; phylum Ascomycota; class Sordariomycetes; order Hypocreales; family Nectriaceae; genus Fusarium; species Fusarium guadeloupense. Next base: position 8,744 of record JAJJWM010000664.1, read on the forward strand.
CCAGTGTTAAATCATTTTTATCGATTCATCTTTAATTTACGCAAAATGGCTGGAACCACCGATTCTGAGGTCGACTCTGGAGGCTTCAAACTTTATCACTATGACCCTTCTTTCGCCGCCGCAGTGCTTTTCGCCATCGCCTTCGCCGCTGCCTCGATTCGCCACCTGCAATTACTGGTCAAGACAAAGACCTGGGCCTTCATCCCTTTCTTCATAGGATGTTTATGTATGTTATCATCCTGCCAGGATGGAGCCTTTTACTAATGTTCGCTTTCTGGCTAGTTGAAACAATTGGATACGCTGCGCGATCCTACTCGGCGAAGCAAACCCCCGATTGGACATTGATGCCATATATCATTCAAAGTCTTTTAATTCTCCTTGGTCCCGCTCTGTTTGCTGGCTCCATATACATGGTGCTTGGTCGCCTTATTCGTGTTTTAGATGCACAGGATTATTCTCTCATTCGTGTGCAGTGGCTGACAAAGATCTTCCTTTTGGGTGATATCTTGTCCATCTTTGGACAAGGAGGAGGTAAGTGTATACTGGAGACTCTACTCTGTCTTTTAACAACAAAGGACGTTACATGCACCAAGCCGATACTAACCGTGTAAATCAGGCGGTGGCTTACTTGCCGCTTCTAAAGACAAGTCAACCCAGGATAAGGGCAATAATATTATTCTTCTCGGTCTTGGCGTTCAGGTTGTCTTCTTTAGCGGCTTCATCATCGTCACAAGTGTCTTTCATCTAAGGATCGTTCTGTCTCCTACGCTTAGGTCCAAGACTACGACCAGCCCTTGGCAAAGATTTCTTTGGATTCTTTATTTAACCAGTATGCTCATCATGGTGCGATCAGTATTCCGCATGATCGAGTATGCGCAAGGGAACAACGGAAGTTTGCTGCAGAAAGAAGTCTACGCCTATGTCTTAGATGCACTGCTGATGTTCCTAGTGGCGGCTGTGTTCACCATTTACCATCCTAGCGAGGTTCTTGAGGACCAAAGAATTGCGAACAGGGCAGCTGACTTCGAGGCTGCCTCAGACAGCTACCCTATGGTTGGACAGACTGGTTATTCTAGAATGGGTTGAAGGTAATAAATTAATTGATGTTAGTGGTTAACCGTCATGCGAAACTGAACATTCGCGTCTGATGCATTTGATGTTACATTGTATGGCAGATTGCTATAGAATAGAAAAACTTTTAGGTTGCCGTTCCTCCTCGAAAATTCATTGTTCTTTCAAGAGTTAGCCGGACTCTCTGTTGCATGCAATTTAAACTCGCCAGGGATTATCGGGTTCCAGATCTTTGAGGTTTACTTTACAAAAGCCTAATCGGCAGATAAATCTGACAGTATTTACCGTAAAGTATCTTCACTTAAGCTCAAAATGGCTATTATATAGGTCTTGAAAGCATAGCAAGGAGCATCTGTATTTGATTGAGAAGTAATCAACAGGCTAAACAATTATTAGGAGTATATACAGAGAAACGTAGAATTTAAGAGCTATATCTCGGACATTCGCGGTAGATATGTAATTTAAATCTAAAGCCGTAATAAATCTGAATAATATGAACACCATCACTGTCTATTCTCTATCCCCCCCCAAACTAGCCTTGTTAGGCTTTACTGTGCTCTGGGCCCTCTGGCAGCGGTACCGAATACGTTTCCATGTTGAAATTATCTTCTTTTCTCGTATGGAGATCATCGGGATACCTCCAACCAAGCATTGCGACTACACCAAACATCAACAAGGCATCGAATATGTAAAGAGTCCATTCATTCTTGAGCGGATAGCCATCATGGCCCATGATATACTCAATAACACGGAAGATCGATCGCACCATGACGAGAGCACTGACAATGTAGAGCATAATCATAGTTTGTTCCCAGCGGCCCTCATTTTGGGCACGATATTTGCGAACTCGGACGTGAAATATGGCTGAGGTGACGGCAAAAAGTCCAAAGATGACAATTTGAATGAATAGACCGCCCAAGATGATATTCTCACCTGTCTTCATTGAATCGGCTGTGACCATAACACCAGCGCCACTAGCTTGAACGACGAAGGAAGCGATATCTCCAGCGACAAATATCTTTGTGAGCCACTTGACGGGTATGATGGATAGAGAGGTTGCTGATAGGCTTCGAATAAGGCGACCAAGTATCATATAAACCGAGGCGGCAAATAAAGCGGGGGCGACGAGAATGAAAGTACTCTGGATAACGTAGGGCATGAGTTGCTCAGTTTTATTCTCGGCCACGGCTCTTGCGGCATAGCCTACGACTTCGACTAAAAAAAGAAAAAAACGCCCGTGTTAGTGGATAAAGACATAGGGATATGATGAAGGTGGTTTGACTTACAAAGACCACCGATGACAAAAGCCGTGCAAAACCAGGTGCGACTCCTAAACATACGCCATATTATATAGGCGGTTCCCAAGGCGAACAAGGCAGTGAAGAGGGCCGCGGCGGGAGTGGAAGGAACGTAGAGCCAGAGATAGTAATCTCCCCTGTAGGGCTTGAGCTGAGCCATCATGTGAGTGATTAGCGGTGGTGAAATGGTCGTTGTCGTGATCCCAGAATCAAGCGTGAGAGGAAGAGATGATAGACTAGTGGAGACGGATGACGAGCAAGGCAAGGTATATAAGGCTCTCATGTTAGGTTCTGGACGACGTTTGTGGTATTAACCCTCCACACGTTGATGGTCAAGTAAATTATGCTTCTCACGCTAACCTGCCCGAGCGCATAGGGATTAGCGTCGCGTACCTGTCCACGCTCGTACCGATTACGAGCGTCGTGAGGCCGCGTTGATGCCGCGTTTCGCCTCGTTTTTAAACTGGGGCGGGGCGACGCTTGGGATTAAGCGGGGGCAAGCACTTGTCATCAATCCATCTCGTAAATCGCTCGCGCTCGCTCGCACTCTTTCTGTGAGACAGACACATTCCTGCATGCACCTTTGCCTCTCTCCTCCCGAACTTGTCGTACCAACTGCGCTGCCGCAAGGAAATGTCCCAGCAACCGCCGGGACAAGGACGCGACTCTCGACGCACGCACCATAAATCGAGAAACGGCTGCATCACATGCAAGCGACGGCGCGTCAAATGCGACGAGGGCCGCCCCCAATGCGAGAGGTGCACCGCCAGCAATCGCCCATGCTCGTATCAGAACGCGAATCCCGAATCCTTACGTCTTCATGGCTCAGCCCCTCCAGAGTCGCCACGCAATATCGCTAGCATGCACAAAGCCTCTTTCACTGCTATGGACTTGGGCTTCCTCCACCATGCAGAATGCAATTTGGCCGACTTGCTCGCGCTCGAGGGAGATGTGAAACCGCTCATCAGCATTGCTATTGACAGCGCCCACACAGCGCCCTATCTACTTGATCAGTTGCTAGCCCTTTCGGCTCTGCATCGCGCAACTCTGGACCAAGCTATGGCTCCCGTGTACTATCGACATGCCACTGAACTACAAACACGTGCCTTGACCGTCTTTAATGAGGCCAAGGCCGATCTCACCGAAAGCAACCACCTAACCTCGTTCCTCTTTGCGACCTTACTTGGCGTCCATGTGCTCTCCGACACCCTCAAGAATAATCACCATGCGCTTGACGCATTTGTAAGCGCTTTCGTTCGCTATGCACGCCTCCACCGCGGGGTGCGCGCTGTCACACATATGTTCTGGAGGCAGATCCTCCAGTCAGACTTGAAGCCTCTCTTATACATAATCGATTGGACTGACAAGGCCGATCAACTCGAATCTGGAAACGACATGGCGGGCATGCGCGAGTTTCTAGAAACAGCATCCGGCTCATCATCATCTTGTCTTGAGGCCTGCTTGTCAGCTTTACAATGGGTTCAATGGATTCTCGATATGATCAAGATGGAGCCCACACGATTCGACCTTGCCGTTCATGCGACCATGGCCTGGCCGCTACTCATCTCGGATGCCTACATTGATGCCCTATACCAGCACCGACCTGAGGCTGTAGCTGTTTTGGGCCACTATGCTGCTATTATACATCAATATAGAGACTTTTGGGTCTTTAAGGACTCTGGAAGGATACTAGTTGAATTAATTACGAGGCACGTAGGTCCTTTCTGGGGTGAGGCAATGAATTGGCCGCAAAGCCAGATCAACTCGGCACAGGTTATAACCCCCACGGTTAGATAATATTTTTAATGATAGCCAAAGGATCAATCAAGTCAAGAGGGGTACTTGGCAAAACCTCCATCACTTTTCTTGCTGAAGAGGACAAAAGAAACTACTTATATTGCCAAAGATTAAACTAAACAGCAAGGAGTTATATAAAAGGGCAGACGTAGTGCTGGTCAAGAGAACTTTCAGTTTAGAGGTGCAGATTCTCATAGTATTTATTGTATCAGTATCGCTTTAGGTCCGGATGCTTCCTCTCATCAGGGCATCAAATGTGTCCATTATCACTCTTTCACTAATGCCTTGTGCGCGGTTCCTGTCTACCAAATACTTACCTTCTGCTCGACGAGCTTGTTCGATAGACCGTCGAGCTTTGGAGTTAGCCAGACGCCAAACACTCTTGTAAAAACCCTGCAGGGGATACGTCGCCATTCCAATCGTCGCTGTCATATCATTTGAGTCAGAACCTCCAAACCGTCAAAAACTGACGAGACATACCAGTAAAAAGCTTGCTAGACAAGCCCGCAAGACCCTTGCCAACTCCTTTCACTGCCCCAACCGCACCCTGATGCTTGGCACCCTTGTATGGCAATATGAACAGACCGCCCACTCCATCGGCCAGGCCAAACACAATAGCTTTGGCCCCAAATGCAATGCCAGACTTCCAGTCATATATTTCTCCATAGTCACGAAGCTCTTCACCATACAGAGCCGGAACATTTCGGAAACCTTCAGTGAAGGCAAAGGGAATGATGACAAGGCCGCTCGCAAACCTTTTGAGGAATTCCGACATGCTGTGAGCAGAAACAACAGTCAGAGATTTTGTTGTGCTGAGGCAACCTCTTGATTGTTTTGCTCCTATCGGCGTATCAAGACTGGATGGTAATACTGTGATTCCGTTGTTAAAGTCCGTGTTACTCTCCAGCTCCGTCGTGTCTCGTTGATGATACGCTTTGACGGGTTTCATAACAGTATCCGCGGCTGATCTGGCCAGGTCAGCGCTTACCCCCACGGCAGCGGCGATTGTGCCCGTGATGGGCTCCAATCGACGTGCTTCGATGACAGTTCGATGGCTTTCGTACCTGCGATGGGTTAGCCGATAGATCATGCAGATAAAAGTTGTTTGATTGACATTTCTAAGCTTCCGACATCAACCTTGAGATGACTTGATAGAACCTCGGCGGCAAGTTTGGACAGCTTAAGCCGATGGCGCTTTCTAGAACAAGACCATACTGCAGGCTGGCCCTTGATAATGTCGCACTCGAGCTTTTCTCTAGGAAGATGATTGTGAAACGATGCCGCAGCTGCTTGTACGCCCGACTCAGCCTGCATCTTGTTTGCAATTTTTGCAGCAGCTTCAGCGGCTTCTTGAGTCAAACAGAAGCGGATGGCTTCGATGAGTTTTGCGACGCTGAGCGACTTTTGTGGAATTGGTTCAGGACCTGCTCCAGCCGCGGCCACCATCTTCCCCCAGAAAGGTTGGCTGTGCAGTGTAGATGTTAGTTGGGTTCTGAGGATGTATTACCATAGGTCAAGGTGGTCACTCACTCGCCAAAAAAGGGCACGATAGTAGTAGGCCGCCCGTTTAATAAACCACAAGCCGTGGTACCTGCACCTCCGTGGTGAATAACAGCTGCCACATTCTGGAAAAGCCATTCGTGAGGGCAGTCGCCCAAGAACATAACATTTTCTGACTCGGGGCCGTCCAACTTACTCCAACCTCTGGAAATAAGCGCACGGGAGCCCGTGCTTCGAACAGCTTCTAGGATCATATCGGACATCTTGCGCGGGTCGTCGATTACGATACTTCCAAAACCGATATAGACTGGGGGAGGTCCAGCATCCAAAAACTTTTTGAGTTCAGGCGCTGGCGTGTAATTGGGGGGCTCGCGAAAGAAGAAGCCGCACACGTCTGGACTTGGGCGGTGAGTAATTTATGCCGAGAATGGACTGTTAACGCACCTATGTTGGAACCCCAATCTGCTGGCTTGGGTACCAGGGCAGGAGACCAGCAGTAGGTAATCGGAGTTTGTAACTTCTCGATCAGACAGGGCCCATCAGAGAAGACGATGTGCTCCAAGTCAATGCTTTCTCTCCACTCATTGATAATGTCCCCAAGTCTAGAAGAAAAGGTCAGCGATACCTGGCTCCAGAAGGTCACATTGCCGCCTATCAGAGCTACTTACCCCTGCCATGTGAGGAACTCGACGACGCCATATGAGATAAAATTGGCCATCTTCGGTTCAGTGGATGCTTCGCGACTCAGTTGAATATTGACGAGTGGATGGGGAAACGCCATTGTGCTTGTCCAAGGCATAGTAAACATAATATGGACAGGAATTCCCAGCGCCTGCGCACAATGAACGTGGGCAAAGCTTGGGGGGTTGGCGATAATGGCATCCGCTACAAAGGGCTCTGATGATACTGGGTCGGGGCTTATACAAGACAGCCAGCATCCATCGAGGATCTCTTTTATCATAATTCGTTTTCTCTGTATATCACCTGCTCGAAGGCTTTTCATGCTCGGAATCAGACCCGGATTTCGCACCATATATGCCATCAACTCAGCGGGATCGCCTCCGATGGGATAGAATTCTAGACCAGCGTCGCGCACAAACGAGTCGAAGACTGCATGCGTCGCTAACCGTATTCGATGTCCATGTTTCTGCAACTCGCTACCCAATGCGACAAAAGGTTGAACATCGCCACGACTGCCAACGACTTGTATGACGATGTCGAGTTTAATTGGAAAGGGTTCCCACGCGCCATCGTCTGTCTGAACAAGGTGAGCCGGAGGGTTTTTAGGTGACTCGGCAGGTTTGTCTTGAGGTCTAAAGTGTGGAAGCAAAGACAGATATTTGACAGCACGCGAGTTCATATCGATATTAACACGCCCATCATCTTTCTCGACGCCATGGCAGTTAGCGAGGCCGAAAGCCGTATCACAAGGGGTTGTATGTATGTACTTAGCACAAACCTTTCGTTGTCGGCTCATTTGTGAGCACATCATCTGGAACCACCATGCTGTACCGAGGCGGCATGCTTGGGGTCTGGCTGGACTCGCCGTTTTCATTATCCATAGCCATGATTTGGTTGTCAATGCCCGGAGTCGATGGGAATGTTCAGTACTAGTGTTTAGGGTTGACGAGTTTGTCGAACAGGTCAGACTGCAGTTTGAATCACGATGGATTCTGTGGCAACGGCCGCTTTGACCGACACAAGAAACTGGTTTGTTTGTAATTGTCAAGCCTGATCTCTGAGTATGAGAAGCAAAAAAATATTGAATTAATGGCGGACGAACCGCGGAAACTTTAAGCTAGTTCAATTTAATGATGTCACCACATTACAGTGCAAGACTTATAGCGGGACTCAGTAAGTTTGCATACCTTTCGACATATTCACACCCATTACACACATTATTTCACCTTACTGTTGATCTATCTATGACCGATCCTATCAGCAGCCGGAATCTCGTAATGACAAATAACTAGAGTTCATGCATCTCCGCTACCAAAATTCATGCCGGCACTTCGAACACGACTACTCCACTTGTTCACACTTGATTGATCGTGTAGATTTTCTCTAGTTTCATCTTAGTCGTTAACCACTAACTGTTGGTGGAAAGCCCGAGAGCTGTTAGCGGCTCGTATGATATAAGAGATGACCCTAAGGTCGTATAACACCCGACTGGCACGCTGGGATAATGGCTGAGGATCCCCTGACTCAGGAGCTCTGGCCCGTATCGGGTCGAGTACGATGGCGCAGACGTAGCCACGTCACCGTTCTGGAGACTTTGTGTACCAGGATATGATTATGATTGCGGAAACTTTCCTAGATACTAGTTTTATTAGCGGAACGGTGAATGACCGTATTAATGCCTGGCTTAATGAAATAAAATATAAATAAATAGACTGGAGATTGTTCGTAGTAAGAGCTCCAAGCCATCACAAGCCATTTGCACTATAGGCCTGCCTTCTGTCATGTTGATCAAACACTTCTTCATCGCCCTTACATCTTTTTCTGCTGCTTTGGCTGGCCCAGAATGCAAGAATCACCCTCGCGATGCCAACTGGCCTAGCATTGACGATTGGAACGCCCTGAATCGGTCCCTCAGCGGTGCTTTGATCAAGACTCAGCCCGTAGCCTCATCGTGCTATCGAAACAGCCGTTTCCACTCGACTACGCCCTGCGACGACGTTAAAGAGAACTGGTTCTATTCAGACTTCCACTCTACCCAGCCTGAGTCAATCGGCTACCCATACTGGGCTAATGCGTCGTGTGTTCCTCCCAACGACTACGCCTACAAGTCGGCACTTGGCTGTGAGCTAGGCGGACTGCCGGCATATGTCGTTAATGTTACGACTTACGAGCAGGTTGCGATCGCTGCTCAATGGGCGAGCTTGAGAAATATACGCGTCAATGTGAAAGGTACTGGCCATGACCTGAATGGCAGGTGAGTTTAAATTGTGGTTATTAATTCTTTGGTCTCAAGGCTAACATGATATTAGGTCTAGTGGAGCTTATTCACTAAGCATTTGGACACGCCATTTGCGCAATATCGAGTTTGATTCCGATTGGACACGTCCCCTTGGAAACGGTTCCGAAAACGCCGCCATTGTCCAAAGTGGAAATAGTTGGGGCGAGGTTTTGGAAGCTGCAGCCAAAGTTGGAAGAACCGTCATCAGTGGACAGGACGGAACAGTTGGCTTGGGAGGCTTTATTGGAGGAGGAGGTCATGGCCCTCTCTCAAGTCACTATGGGCTCTCAGCCGATCACGTCCTGCAAGCTACCGTTATCACGACCGAAGGTCAGGTTCTCATAGCCAATGAGGCCCAGAATCAGGACCTGCTGTGGGCCATCCGCGGTGGTGGGCCAGGTTCATATGGCATCGTTGTCGAATATGTGCTGAGGACTGTGCCCCTTCCCAAGAATGTGGTGATGAGCACTTTCTCGATGTCCATTATCGACAACAGCACCGCAGACGCAGCCCAAGACTCTTGGACTTCCTTGGCCGCCTTTTCGAACTCACTGCCTGATCTCATGGATCAAGGTGTCACGGGCTACGGCTTCGGCATAACAAAACAACTGCCCTCGAGCGGAAATTCGTTTGCTAATCGAGGGGTTGAGCTGACCATGACACTTTATGGCTATAACACAACAGCGGCAAGACTCACGTCATTGTTGGAGCCCGTCCGAGATCACATGCTTCTCTATGGAGGGAATGAGACAATTTCGGTTGAGATCTCGAAACCCACGGTCCTTCCGACATACCTCTCTTTGTTCAACGTCTTGAACCCTCATCCTAGCCGTAGCGGCGATATCAGCCTGTCTTCGAGTCGTTTGTTGGGTCGACGTCATTTGACTGACATTCCACTAAGCCAGTTGCGGGATTACCTCCAAGATGTTACCAAAGCCCAAGTCGAGGGGCGTGAAACCAGGTTGGTGTATGGTCTTCAGGGCGGGTTGGGTCCAAAGAATGTTGACCAGAAGATGAGAGGCGGTTTGAACCCGTCCTGGAGGGGTGCATACTTGCATCTTATGACTACTGGAGTCAACATCGATACGAGTGACTCAACACCTCATGACGCACTGACCACCGCGGCCGCGTGGGCCGAGGAGAATAAGGAAGCTGTCTGGCGCAAGTGGGCACCAGATACAGGCGCATATATCAACGAGGCGAATCCATTCGCAAGGGACTTCCAACGTATCTTTTACGGTGACTATTATGACCGTTTGCTAAAGATTAAGGAGAAGTATGATCCGTCCTCAAGCCTGTATGTCCTATCTGGAGTTGGGAGTCATGCTTGGAAATATAACCTGGACAGTGGACTTCTTTGCCGAGTGTCTTAAGAAGCTACCGCAAACACAAGATCAAGAATTGAATGGTAAAACTCCATTCTCTTGCACTACGGCAGATCTCTTTAAAATGCCACTATTATACGTCAACCTTTTGCTGCTTGCACGGCCTTTGGTTATGACAATAATCAGCCTGGAAGCAGGCGTTATCGCTCATTACTTTCGAAACATGTTTATTTAAGTACTAGACTTTCCATTTCATGCTATGGAGACCGCTAGATTTATAATTCAACTATCTGACTTCGGTAGAAGGGCATCAATCACTGAACAAACATTTCAGTCAACTAGTTCGCCAAGCTTGTGGTGAATGCTTTCCAGCTCCCGATGTATCAGTGACAAAAGTTATTTCGCGGCATGTTTCTAAGCTACGGGGGTGTTCGAAGGAAATTAGCGATATGTGCATTGGAGTTGTGCAGTATAAAGGTTTCCTGACTCAACATACGAATATGGGTGGTATGTGATGACTAGGTTTCCTAAGGCTCATAAACATTATTCATCTATTAGAAGAGGTGGCATTCTTCTCTAAAATCAGAATAACCCCTACAATCTGATAACAGATAGCCCTCGGAAATATCAATTGTTAGTTTACTACCGTACTCCGTCATGCCTGAAAACTCTTAAAATTATAAGCGAAGTAACAAGAAGTCCCGCCAGAGGTAGCTCACTATCTGAAATGGCTCTTATGAAGGCTGGAGAAGAAATAGCTTCGAAATCTTATATCATTTATCCCCAGAATATGAGTAACATGTATGATGAGCATATGAGACAACTACACTGTATACCCTGAAAGCTAAAGTTCAAATTCTCTAAGATAACCTAACGTGCATGATGAGCATCTGAGACAGATGAGCATGCAAAACAAAAGTCTCAGCCTTCTAGATAGATAACGCAATAAAAACATAATAGACATCCAACCAATTGATTTTAGTTACTATACTCATCTCCAGAGGCTTTGATACCCTTCCGGCTGGTCCTTGCATTATGTCCAGTCTTGCTTCAAGTCCCATAGCGCCGAACCCTCGGTCGCCCTGAACTTCCTTGGTCACCATTTCTCGATGATTTACCCACTACTTGCATATCTACATCCATCTGATCAATTAGATCCTGACCTGCCTGTATAGTCATACTCCTTCTATTATGTAAGTGGGGTTCTTTTTGCCCTATGCCGCCGACTAAGTATCTCATTTGCCTGTCGGAGGTCTCGGTTCTCAGCTACAAGTAAGGCAACCTTATGTATAACTGCCTTTTTCCCCTTAGATAGAGACTTGAATGTTTCAAGATTGATCCTGGCTAGTCTCCTCGGTAGGCGTTGGAGTCAGTAGCTGCACATCAAGCTTCGAGACCAAACTTTTCGGGTCCAAAGAAACAAGCCCAGCTCCTTTAAAACTTGCCTTGATTCAGTCTTGGAATTGATTTTCTTGAGCGTCAGTTTTCAATTGTATATGAATTATTATCAAGAGAGAATTTCCCTATATCGGGAGTGGAACCACACCGAACAAGCCAATATATTTCTCCCATTGTAGACGTTTTAATTGATATCTAATCAGTAGCTTTCCTGTAAACGCTCGAGTTCGCTTCAAATATGGTTCACCAACCCGGGATGATGAAAAGTATTAGAAAAACAATTCTATTTTACTCTTTCGAGCTTGCCGGTCAAAAAAGGATTATATTGGAAGTGACGCTTTCTTTTAGCTAATCCTCGGACGACGCTACCATTTCAAGAACCTCAATTTCCTGCTAAATAATACTGCTCTTTTCCTCATATACACTGATAGAGTTTTACATTACCACGTTTAATGGCTTCAGTATGGAAGCTCTGATGGCTCACAGTTTGTGGGTTCTATATCACTCTCCTAGAATATCGCCAATGCCGTTGATTGCCCGCTTGATGTTGTCAGCTTCGATCTGGTCACAGTATTCTTCTCATCCTCCACCATGGTTTCTTTCAGCTCTTTGAGAGTGATCATCTTGCCCTGTGTGCTGCAATGGCGCCGCCGCAGGACGATGTATTCCATCCATCTTCTCAGGTTCATAGAGGTCCACCTTAAAGTGACCCTTCAGTGATTTTGTTTTCATTGTGCCTTTGCCCATTTGTTTTTGGCATGGGCATGTACGGGGAACTAGTTCAATGACTGGTTGTTGCTCAGAAAGTTATGTATGTAAATGGCAAAAAATTCTCCTTCTTATTAAGGACGATTTGGTGATGTATTAATGGAAAATAATGACGGCAGCGATGAAGATTGAGTGGATGGAAGGGACTAGACGAATGAGATCCAAGGATCCTGGACTAACAAAGTAAAAGGGATCGGGGAATGAGATGCAGGCTTTGTAAAAGCGCCTGTAGCTGGAGGCCGTGGGGACCCCGGGGCATGGACGTTAATCCAATGATATACAAGTACTCACATGTTATCTCTCGGATGAGTCTGACAAAAGTTAGCGAAAGAGAAGACAGCAGTCAAACGTGCATCATTTATCATGAGTACCTTTACTCCACGACTGATCTTGACGTTGATCTAAAAGATATGTGTAGCAGATGAACGTATGAAAAAGTGGTAGTCCCAGGGGGTCGAAAGTGTTTGACAGTTTGCCAGAATCATGAGGTGGCAGCTTTGGGAGCGGATTCGAGAAAAAATTAACAATGGCACGTATGCAGTCCATCATCTCTCGAGTAGGTGCATGTATAGAATTTAGGAATGTGCCACAAATGCTTGACTACTAGGTATATATAATGTTTAGAAGCTCGCCAAAGGAGATTAAATTGTCAATAAAACATAGCTTACGAAGGATCGATCTACCCCTCGTTTATCGTACATGTTGTATAGCTCGTATAATTATCTCGCTCACCTCACCCGTATTCAAATCAAATGGGTCCACCTAGGGTCCACTATGTGTACTATCATAACCCTTACGGTTATACTAAACAGACCTTGTATCTTAAGGGGCTGGACTCCAGGACTCAGTAATGCTACCTTGTACATTGTTCCTCTTGTTCCTTTTAACTGTGTCATAAGCGCCTCTATTAATAATGGTGGGGCTCTACTATTGAGCCTCCTTGGTCGGTGGTGGAATCCGTATCTGTACATTAAACCCTCATATGACACTTTCCGGGCCCAAGAGAGTAATTCCGGCCCTCCTACAGCCTTTGCTTATATTAAACCCCGTCATAGCAACTTTGCAAGCGGCGTCAAAATGCCGGGGAGATGTCGGTCTTCGAAATGTCGGTTACGGGTTACAGAGCATCTCGTTAGATCTTGTGAGAATTTGGGCAAGATACGGGGTGAAAGCCAGTATCGGCCGATCCGCTTTAACTGCTATTATCTCTGAGACCTCAATCAATACCCAGCTGCCATTGGTCTTCGATCTGACATGTTTCAGCACGATCTTAGGCCTAAACGTCTTTGACTAGACTAACTTGTTACATTCACACTAATGGATCGGTTAACCAAACACTGGTTTTCTTGAGATTCTTACTCTCTCTAGCAGTAAACCATGTTACCAACAATCACTTGGCCATCCCAAGCCATTACAATACACCATAGAAACGCGGTATAGAACGCTTAACCATGTCAGTTTGTTAGACATAATGGGTAGGAAAACGAATTTAGGCAAGCAGTTCCGGTTAGCTTAGTTGAGATCATTCTACTGTACCCGGTCCAACCTACCAACTGAAAAAGATATACCTTCAAATCATGAAACCTAGAGGCTGCGATTCAGGTCTCATTCGCGGGCTGCGTATAAATATGGCCATTAATGTTAGTCTTCAGAGTCCCGTTTGCTTCGAAAATGTTGGTAAAAACATCAATAGCAAGCTGAAACCCTCCTGGACCTGTTTTCTTGGTGGCGGTGTATTTCCCAGTCTGGGTCAGGTCGGAACGCCAGTCGATATGGTTAAGCGTTAGTGAGAGCGTTGAGATGTGAACTCTCTCAGAACCCTCCAGAAATGTCGACCCGTCATCTGAATAATTGTGATAGACCACACCGATTTCATCAATGCCCTCTTTTTACTATTAAGAGATATAATACTTTACTTTACATACTATTATACCCTATATAATCTACTTAAAATAAACCTAGTATAGACTAGTTTACCTATTAGGAAACCTAACCGTTATAACAGCTTACCACACAAAAGGAAGACATTGATATTGGATAACTACCTTGGTTCCTGTGATAACATGAATATTCATGAGAAACCGATGTACATGTAAGCATATAGCCTACCGATCTGCTAGGAAATGAACACTTTAGAAACATGTCTAGAAATTTTTAAATCAAGCTGATAGTATATTAACCCTATAGCATCATATATACATTATTTATTTATATCTATCCACTCTGATCTTAATCAGGAGGACTTATGCTCCAGACTGAGCGGCTAGATCCTTTTAATGACTCCATCAAATCATCAATAATCTAGAAAGCTTCTTCCTTACGGAAAGATTCTAGCCACCCATAATCGCGATAGATCTGCCTTACATACTGGACGTCCAAATCAGTGCCCCAGTCCTCAGTTTGGGCGTATACACTCTCCTCTTCAATCCTGTCCTCTCGTTCGGGGACCTCGTCTGCTTCTATCGTTATCCTGCGCCGGCCGGGAATGAGCTTCAAAGTCCAGTAGTGTTCCTTGAGCTTCTTAAAGTAGGTCTTGACTGGAATGGCATCTAATATATTGGATGTATATATATCCTTATGGATCTTACAGTCAATAATATTAAGCCAGAGTGAATGGCTATAGGTCTCCAGCCCTATGGCGATACTGATAACATTTTTTGGGTCTATAATCTCTCCCTCTAAAGACTAGAATTCTCAGTCTCCCTTGTGACCTATCTATACCTCAAAATCCTCTTGACTGAAGTTGGTAAAATCCAGAAGCTTAGACTTATAGTGGATATAGGAGGTATATAAGCTATTAAAGTAGGGTAGATGGTAGAGAATCTTGATGGTATATTCAGACTTAAAGTTTGTATAAGACTTAGGTATAATCTGTGGCCAACCATCTGCAGGTAGAAGTTTAAGATCAGCCTTGTTATAATGGAGGGTAGTAAGAAAGTTATAGAAGTCGGTAAATATAGCTCCAAGCTCTTCTGGTGTGTAATGTGGTGTAACCGACTTACCGTTAGAACCCTCATAAGACCCATCGTTGGAGCCTGGAGGGGCTGGCGAGATGCTGCATCTAGGCATTATAGCTAGAGAAGGGATAATATGGTGATTGAAAAGCTATATAAGCTGGAGTGAAGGGGAAGAAACCCTTGGATATTTATAGGCGTCAGGAAGGGAGGGCTATACATTGGATAAGGGTGGGGTAAGACGAGAGTAGAGCAGGCAGGGATTGTAATAGGTAGTTAACTCTTTAAATTATCCTGAAGAATAGCCACCAGGCACATTGGGTATATATATATCGGGTGGGGATAGATTCCTTGAGATACAGTAAGGAATGGCTAGTCTCTGCTTTTACATACAGTGTTATAAATTATAGGTTTAGAATGAATGATATAGTATTACTATCTTCATAGAGCTCCCCTTCTCTAATACTTTTGTCTCTTACTCTTTAGCTATATATATATTAGTATTATTGCTCTTCTTACCTTCTTATTCTTATAGAGTAAATTTTAAGATATAGTAATAATCATTATAGTGCTATAACTACTATATAGAGTATAAGTATAGCTCTATATATCTTCAATGTAATTTCTTAAGCTATTATAAACCTTAGAAGAGAGAAGTATAAACCATCTATATCTATAATTGTATATAGCGCTAAACTAATAATATTTTACAGTATAGTTCCAATCTCAACTTTCTATAATACTAATATCAGCGACCAAAGGCTCATCAATCCCCATTTATGCCCTTCATATATGCAGCAGCGTAATTCCATTTTTGCCGTTACCCATTAGGTCCCTGTGGGTTCTTATCATACCATTCATCCAGGTCGAGAAGTATAAAGCCCGGGTCGTCAGTGAGCTTAATGGGCAAGCAGGGGTTCACAGCTAAGCCTACATCAGGGAGTGGGTTCCTTGCGTGATCATAATGCATCAAGAACTCGGGTCGATGGCCAACAACAATCTCCAACGTCATGATTTCCTTTATGCTGGCCACAAAAGTTGACTGCTTATTGGAATCGTGCCTCATGCGGTTCCATAGCTCTGAATCGGTCAGTTGGCTAAGAGGCTCCCTAAGGCAGATGCTCTTCTACAGTAATGCAGTACCGGTATTATCACTACCCGGAAGGTACCTCACCCGTTGGCCTTGCTTGTTGATTCCTGCATATAAATATTCCGGGCTGGTCGGCATGAGGAAGTACGCTGACGGCCACTCATCTTTGTAACACTATCCTTGATGCTTTCGATCCTTCTGCTCCTGCCAACTTGAATCATGTTCCTTGCCCCAAACCGAGGTCGCCCGGGCGTTAAAGCAATGTATGGTGGTTATAGCCTCCTGTGGGCATATTAAGGTTGACCATCTCAGATTTTCACTGTTAGCTGAGCTATAATGATAGCAAGCCTGTCCCCATCTGGCTGAGCATCTACTGGTAACAGGAAGAGGATTTGCGTTTACGGCATAGGTCGCTGATGTAACAACTAGTTCTCGCGTTTATATCACCGAGTTCCTGTCGCAGCTAAGAAGACGAAGTGTGTTTTTTGCTGGACCAATTCGTTTCGTTGACATCTTGGGTCTGATGCTGCAGCGCCTTGGCCTATTAATCCCGCCTCCGCCTCCGTTGTTGGGTTGTGGCCTAGGCGGCCTTGGCCGTATTGGAGCCCTAGGATTTCCTTCATCTCCTTTCTTGCCACTCCCTTTCTTGATGTTTTTCGGGGTCTTGAAGTTCGACATGCCGTCAGGTATCATGTTGAGGTAGTCAAAAATCTGCTTGATCTCATCTAGAACCAACTCTATCCCACCGCAGACACTGAACCACCACCCGAATGCTTCTTCAGGCTTTTCATCTTCAGGATAGATATATGCCAACGTCTGGGCAGCAGTAGCAGCCATATCTTGATATACTGTTAGTATAGGGGTAAATTACATAAGAGTCAATGAAACATACCCAAGCCGGCATCAAGCGCTCTTCCAGGGCCGGGGATGAAAGACAATCCAGCCTCAAGGACGAATTTGAGAGAAGACATGAGGATGTAACAGCCAATCTAAGACCAGTTAGTAAAGTTACCTTCAAGATGGCCACAATGGCTTCTTTACCTGTGCAATAATGGGCAAAGCTTCGATGATGGTATCCGCGATCTCATTGACAAGGAAGTTGTCACAGTTGCATTAGCCTGGGGCCGCCAGCTCATTTCCACGAGCCCGCTCCCAAGGGATTTCTCCGTCAAGTGGAAATAATCCCACACACCCATAGTTCGCGGTCCTGCCCTCTTCCTTTGCTTCGTCAAGAAGCGGCTGGCAGAAGTTGAGGCATGTGTCGAGCTCGTCATCCTGGGTCATGTCCTTGTAAATGTAGCACTTGTTTGCGTTCTGCCATCTGGCGTCAGTGTAGTTGAAGGCATTGGGCTGTTCATCCCAGGAAAGCCCGTCATCTTCCTCCTCTTCGTCTTCCTCCTCTTCGTCTTCCTCAACGTCGTCTGGCCTGTCCACTTCTTTTGTGCATACATCGTCTGGGCAGTAATTATACTTGCAAGAAAACCTACAAAGACGATTCAAATCAACATCTTCCCCATTGTAGGCCACTGCCTTCTTGTATTTCTCGTCGGATGGGAGCTTCTTCAGCGGGCCCCTTTCAATGCAAGTGCAGAGCGATTGTGGGCAAAGCCCGAAGCTACAAGCGAACTCGCATAAAGAGCCTGTGTTAACAGTGTCGTCCTGTCCCGCGATACATCCTTCCCCAGACTCTGGTCTTCCGATGGGCGCATCAAAGTCCGTGGATGTAAACTTCTGTAGATCAACGGCCCAATCAATACTGCCGGCAAAGTTCAATCCTTTCCATATGACACGTCGCGTGTCTTTGGTCTTCGGAGTCATGTAGCTGATATAATCCCCTATCATGAGAAATGTCAACAATGGGGGGAGCATAGAGCAGAAAGGGAGTTACTGACCGTTATAGAGCATAATGTCTGTCTCGGAGCTCTCGTCGTAGAATGTCCGTAGTCCACTGACACCCTTGCTTAGGAGTTCCGTGATCTCTGCAAACGCGAGATAGCCACCAGTCTTGGTACACCTTCCTGGAGCGGCATCAGACTCGGTCCTGGAGCCTGTGAACTCACACGTTGGCTTCCAACATCCGTCCGTAGCCATGTGGAAAGATCTTCCATAGCTAGCTTCTCCCACAAAGACCTTGTTGTTAGGCACACCGGCCTTGGTAACTAATCCACAAAGTTAGTATACGTGCGTATACTTGAGCAGAAGGTTGTTGTGTGACATACTCATCGAGAGGGCGTTGTTCGTCTCGGTCAAGATGACTGTTTTGCGAGGCGATTAGCTGACATATATACATGGAGAATTGGAAAAATATCTCTTACCATGACTACGAATGCATTTACCGGAGTCACACTGGTCAAACGCATTGGGGTTACCATAGTCCCACTGGCCGTGAAGATCGTAGGTCATGTAGACAATGTAGTCGATGACCTCTGCAATCTTGTCGATAGGAAATGCCTTGAGATACCAGTATGACGCGGGCGCTGCAATTGACACGAGCTTGCTGGGGTCCATCTTCTGCCTCAGGACTGTGAGGAACCTAAGATAGTCCAGACCATCTCGCTTCTGTCCAATTGGCTTGCCATCGACCTCGATATCGGGTGCCTGTCATTGTCAGTTTCTACGAAATGAGACAGTCTGGGGCATGAGAACTAACACCTGGATATTCCCAGTCAATGTCAATGCCGTCAATCCCCTCATCGTCGGCCCATTTGGCTAAGTTGGTTGCGAACTTCTCTCGGTTGTTGATGATAGCCGATCGAATAATGTGGTATTTGCCAGGCTCGGTAGAATCAACCCAGCCACCGAAAGAAACGATGCGCTTAGCTTTGAGCTTTTTGAAGTCAGTCCACTGGCTCTTACCCTCCTTGATGACTGGCATCCAAGTATCTGGATCGATAGAAGCGAAAGCCCAATGAATATGAGTATATGAACCGTCCGTGTTAGCCTCTTTGGCTTTTAACCAGAGGCAGTCTCGATTCATTCCATATGCCTCGTAATAACCGATTCTCCCGAAAGCTGAGGGTGGACCAGAATTCTCCTTGATCTTGTTGCCGCAGTTAGAGACACAAGTGGTCTGGAAACCCTTCTTCTTGGATCCTGGGCCACCGCCCTCAGGTGAGTTGTCGGCGCAATGTGCAGGGAAAACTCCGCAGAACCCCCAGTTGCTGCAACATGCCTTCAAAGGGCAAGGATTGAGGTCGGCAATTGAAACAGACTTGTCTGTGGGCGCCTTTGTTCCCGGTACCAAAGGGCCACACTCAGCTCCTTCTTGCGGCGGCGGCATAGGAGGGTTTCCCGGCCCAAGACACATGTTGTAGGCGATGAGAAGGTTCTTGCAGTCAGTCCAACCCCAGGTTTTACCCTTGTTGAACTTCTCGATGTCTGCTACAGTAACTCCGGCCTTTTGCGCTATCGAATCGCACGAGTCACCATTCTCAATGAGATGCGTCGCGCAAATCCCATCTGGCCCAGCCTTAGGAGGCTGAGGCTTGAACGGATCACCAGCTGAGCAACAGACATAGTCGTTCTCCTTCAGATTGGCGCAGAGGTTCTTTTGCGGGTTGTATTTGAGAAAGTCGTTGCCTCGGATCTTACATCGAGCGGCAAGAGCAGCGCAACTGTCGCCGGATGCGACTTGAATGTGGTCACAGACAGCACGCTTGCTGAGAATGCCTCTCATGAAGCGAGGCCTGATACTCTCTGACGTTGGAGAAGGAGTTGCGAATGGGGTTGAAGGCGTCTCTTTCGTATCGTCAAAGTCCTTCATGCCGACGATGTCATAAATCTTGACATTTGAAAGTCGCTTCGAGGACGTGGATTCTCTTTCAAGAGCGCAGTTTCCTTGGCTCCATTGCAACGCTTGCTTCTGAACTGAAGCAAGGTCCCCTTAGAAATCAACCGAGACGCCAAAGACTTGCTCTCGTCTGATTTTGGTACCGCAAAGCTCGGCAACGACGTGCTCAGAATGGGAGTGACCGGAATGGAAGTATTTGGATAACGCTCCGAGAGCTGACTTCACAGTCGGTTTGCCAAGACCAGTGCCAATGTAGATACCAGCAACTGTCTGCTGATGGTAGGCGAACAAGAAATTCTCGTCGCAATTGTCCTTTGTATCAAAGAACTTCTGCATACCTTCCAGTATTCGGAAGACACTGGTACCATCTGTCTTGTCACCGCTCTCAACTAGCTCGAACTTGACATCAACAGGTTCGCCGTCAATTGAACAAGCTGCAGCAGTCTTCAAGGAGCCGCCCTGGTAGAGTCTTGAAGACTTCTTGGGATTCTCCATGGACGTTTGGGAAGTATATCTGAGGCTGGTAGAGTTGGAATCAAGAGTGCAACTGCGAATAACAACAGTTGAATCTAAAAGATCCAAAGGCTGCGAGACAGAGAATTGCAGTAACATTGGTTCCTTGCAACGCTCAAGTCGAGTAGTGGAGAAGTAAGGAATCCAACTGTGAGTGTTTGCATAGTTGGTACAAGGAAGGGGACAGTCATGTTGGTCTGGATGGTAGGTACTTATGTCGCTGATGGGTGACGGATCATCCTCATTGACGGGGTCGACAGCCTTTGAGCCATCGATCTTGATAGCAGACTGCACGAGACTGGTCCCTAAGACGAAAAAGGTCAAAGCAGACCTTAGGCTGAACCACATAATGGTGTAATCATTGATGAAACCAAGAGGAATTTGGAAATTTGAACAAAATTGGACTAATGAGATGTCGAAAGACCGTAAAGGCAAACGAAGGTGTAGAGATCGGAAAGTAAAGAGCAAAGGGACAGCAATGAACGTGTAGTTGGGCTGGCTCAGCTAGACACAGCATCTACGTATTCTAGCGAAAGGTATATACGATACGACATCAAACTGAAGTGCTGTCTTGAAAGAGCAGTTAACTTTCCATCACCTCTTAGTGGTGCATCTCAGGTAGATTGCAAGGATCATGATCAAGGCACAGCCCGAGAAGATGCTCCGGCGCGTATAACGACATTAGCCATCACCGTGCCTGGCGCATGGATTCCAAGGGTCGAAGATCATCCGCGGGATCTTTTACGCCCATGATACGGATATGGAATTTGTGCCAGCCCCGTGATTTGCAACCCCTGGCATCTGTGCGAAGGAGACCCGGTTGAACGCAACTTCTTATCTCCACCTATTGGAAATGCAGGGGCATGGTAGAGAACCGGATACCCGTTCCGTTTTACTACCTAGGTAAAAGTTAACTCCATGGCGTTGGTTGATGATATGCATGTTGGTTGACCCTTGATCGTGTCAGAGGAACATCTGTCTAGGCCCAAGCATAAGACAATTCGACCATGTATGGTCAAGAATTGCCTCAAAACAATGGATCATCTTCCCCATTTCAGCCAAATCGTGCTATAGCTAAGAAGCAGATCTCTGTTGGTCGGAGCAGAATGGCCGAGTTCGAATCATTATGAGAAATCGAGACGGAAGTCCAGTGAATGATGGTACCTTACCCACACGAACCATCTGTTATCCATGCCCCCCAAATTACAGAACAATGGTCGTACTCGGCGCTTATTAGAGTTCATTCCTAAGCTCCGAGTCATGAGATGAGCTGATGATGTTACTCGTAGCCGAATAAGCATGTCAAGGTTGATTTAGATAATGTTTTCCCAAACATCTATGTTCAGTGAGACCTTAAAACTATTTCAGCTGTCCTAAGCTTCGCGGTAGAGCTCGCATATTCATAGGAAATCTCAGTTGTAACAGATCGTATTGAACTCCAAAGAAAAATGATCCTGCATGCCTAGATCTCAGTGGAGTCCCCTATGCATAGATCACACCGCAGAATGTAACCGTGACTCTATTTTGTACAATTGAAGAACATGAAATACTCAAACCCGCCAGTCGCAGGAGTCAGTGTATGTACTTACACAATCCTCTTGGAGATTTCGCTTACGCTTTTACGAAAAGACTTGGCAAATTGATAACAGAGCCAATTACAGAATGAAGATGCAAGCGATGACCCAAGCGAGAAGGTAAAAAATTAGTGTTACTGACTCTGGCCCTATTCCTCACAGTGTTGGTACCCCCTGGTCTAAAAACAAAGGGTCATTACCGTTGGACCTGCAGATTCCTTATTTGGTACATGTTAGGATGTCGAGTTTAGCCCAGACGGCTAGAACGGATCTTTCCTCGCCCCCTGGGTTCATTAATTGCTACGCATTCAGAGTTGCTGAACAAGACAAAGTTACTCTTCTTTCTGCTGCAATCGATCATCCAAGTCCTGTTCTGCACATCTCAAGTTTTCCCACAAACCTCTGTCCTCAACATGAAAGCAATAACTGCAGTCGTGGTTCTCCATTCAACCGCTGCGGTGGCATCGATCTTTGACACTATACTGCCAACTACGAAGGGTACCATTACCAGTGACCCGTGGCAATGCGCAACCCACACGTTTGAGTCATTCTTTGACGTTCCCAAGCCAACTGGTGCTCTCCTCGACGCTATTTTGGACTATGGAGATGGAATTCTAAAGGATTGCAAGCGCACCATGACTGATGCGATGGGGAGAGCAACTTGCACGGCTCCGCCTCACTCGCAGTGGTGTGACTTTACCAGATCCGCGCCTGCGAGTCTGTTGACCGCGTACTCGTCCTATGGAAGCATCGCCTCGTCATGGTGGGCTGAACACAGCTCTGAAGCCGTTGAATACGCTGAATTGTGTCCCAACACATGGTTCAGGGCGATGACTTCGTTGCCCTATGGCGCGGTCTGGTTGAACGACACTATCGCATTTGCTGGGTGCCACGCAGCAGCACACGCAACTGGTCAGCCTCAGACTACGGTCAAGCCGACTGCAACGACTGGCTTAAAAGTGACTGAGGCCGGTGCAACTGCTACCGCTGTGGCAGAGAATGTTAACGGTATCTTGGGCAAAAGGGATGATGTTGAGATGTGGATGGTTGCAGGAACTGGACTGGCTGCTGCAGCCGTCAACTCGATTTTGTGAACAGTGTGATGAGGTAACTATTTCAGGTGTTGTGGCAAGACGATGCGATGACAGTGGCAGTACAACTATTCATTTCGTTTTTTTCTTTTCTAGCCTTCTCAGCTCTATTCGATTCAATATATCTATGTAGCAATTTACTCCAAGTATCACTTTGTGATGAGGAAATGCTTTGCCCTAGTTAACAGTATCTTTAAGCCTGTATGTATACTCAACACATTAAACAGACTGTTCTATCAGTCACTGCAGATCATTGCGCAGTGTTTTTGTTTGTAATTATCGATTGTACATGGCAAGATGCTAATTGAACACCTATTTAGAACGTTACAACAACGGAAGAGGCCGTAAGGTAGTTACGGAGTGAACGGGCCGGAGACTATTCGGAACCAAGGGCTCGTGGCCCCTTACAATTCAGGGTCTGACTCTAATGCCGCATCACCTTTCGCTGTCTTGGCTGAGCGAGGGTCCGATACTAGCTTAGTACAAACCATCCCTGACTTTCAGCCTCGGGCGCTATCTATTTAGCCTCGGCATATTAATAGGCATGCGAATTGAGTTCTTACAGCCGCTGTGGAGTCTCGTACGGATAAATGCGGTATTCCTTGCGGCGATCCACCTAGGATGATACTCATTGTTAGTTCTTCGCGATGTCGCATTAGGGACAAACTGCCCTGCCCTTTTCTATTTATCGCATGTTAACTTACAGCGCATGAGTGCTATCACCGCTTGGCCAGCTTTGATTCTGCAGCTGCGCCGCGTCGGTTACAGCACACCCCTCGGGCTTGTTGAATAGGTTTTCTTTTCTTTCATCTTGTCCAATCGGATGATGGTCCTTGCAACGCCAGGCTGACTTACAACCTCGTAAATATCCTTCATGTCAAATTTGAGGTTATCGGCGCCATACACAGACATTTATTGGTAACCCCAAGTAGCATGCGTAGTTAAAGTTCACGACTTCGTGTTGTGCCACCAGTGAGCTTCTAGCACTGACACAGACTGCCCTTGTAAGAGAGATTACAAGCCCTTTTAGGCATACACTTTGCCTAAAGCCGTTCCACATCAGATCATGGAACTGGAGTTTTCTCAGTTCATGGCATGGTTGAGGGTCAGACTTCGCCGGTCGGTCAACTCTTGGCTAATGGCATCCTGCCGAGCCAGTTATGTCAGAGCCTCGTAGTTTCCGAGTATTCTTGGCAGTGCAGACATTGTCTAGGCCTGATTAGAGATAAGAGATTTGAACAACAGGAACTACGTTTATATTCTTTACCATTGCCTCTGTTAGGAATTCCCAACCCATCCTTCTCGTTAGGCGCTCGTTCTATTATCACCACCATTCTCTTCACTCATGATGCTACAGCTCTTCATCGCCTGTGTCTTCGGTGGTAGCCAGGTGGCTCTGGGTGCCGTTGTTCACCCCCGAGATATTGAGCCAAGGAATCCTTATGATCAAAAGACCACTCAACACTGCACCTGGTGGCTTGACTACGATGCGGAACTGAGGTGTGATGACTTGCTGGGCAATAATTTTATTACCATCAAACAGTTTCGTCGCTGGGTATGTTTGATGAGTGTGAATCAGGGTATAACAGTCAAGCTGACTTGTGACTTTAACAGAACCCATCCATTGGCGATGACTGTAAAGGCTTGACTATTGGTCGTTCCTATTGTGTTGAAGCAGCCTTCGAACCTGAGCCAGACCCTGAGCCGGAACCTAAGCCCTCAGAGAACCCTAAGCCCTCACCGACAAAGCCGTCGAACGGTAAGGGCCTAACTCTGGAATCTACCTCATGATCTGTAATGCTTACTGATTTCATGAATAGAGATCGAAACGACAAGTGAAATTCAACCTGGTATGGTCAGCAACTGTGATGAATTCTATCTGGTTGAATCCGGCGACAGTTGTGCCGCTATTGCATCCAAGCATGGAATCACGCTGGCTCAGTTCTCCCAGTGGAATACCGAAGTTGGTAGCAACTGCGGTGGACTATGGGCAAACGCATACGCGTGCGTTTCCATCATCGGTCACAATCCTTCGCCAACCAAACCCACCTCAACGACAACGGTTACTCCGACCAACGGTATCGAGACGCCTTCACCAATCCAGAATCGTATGGCGAAGAACTGCAACAAATTCCATTTGGTCAGCCAAACCACAAGTTGCACGTCGATCGAAGACTACTATAATCTGCCACTATCGAACTTTTACAAGTGGAATCCTGCTGTTGGTAATGACTGTCGATCCCTTCTGGCTGACTATCATGTCTGTGTCAGCGTTATCGGTTGGAAGCCCCCTACGGCAACCAAGCCTGATCCTGGTAATGGGATCGCGACCCCAACGCCTATACAAGAGGGAATGACTAAGAACTGCAATAAATTCCATCCGGTCAGCAGGACGACGACTTGTTCGTCGATCCAGGACTACTATAACATCAAGCTAGCCGACTTCTATAAGTGGAATCCTGCAGTGGGCTCTACTTGTTCAGCTCTTTGGCCAGACTATCACGTATGTGTGGGTGTTATTGGTCAAAAGCCCACACCGACACAGCCTCCAAAGGGCGACCGCACCCCTTCGCCTATCCAGGCAGGAATGGTCAGGAATTGTAAGAAATTCCACCTTGTGAGTAAAACGACAACCTGCGCATCGATTCAGAACTACTATAAGATCACAATGGCGAGTCTCTATAGGTGGAATCCTGCCATCGGTTCAGCGTGCACGAGTCTGTGGGCAGAGTATTATGTTTGCGTCGGCGTTTGAACATCGGCCAGTGAGATGATAGAGGTGTTGGATTTCTTTGAGAGTGAGGCCTCCTAAGCGTCGGCTCATATCCTGTAGTTTATTCTAGCTTGTGGGTACTGCTTAAGTCTTACATGTTGCTAGTTGGTGGCTGAGAATGTCGTAAAGATTTCATTGCCAGATACGATACTGGTCAGCTTGATACAATTTGCTCTTAATGTTGAAGCATACATGTAATGACTCGGAATAGTTAATCAGATACTCGACAGATTGTAGAGAGAATTTGGAGCAGCATACATAGCCCTCACCTCAGCTCACCTTCGCGACGTGATTGATACCATTGCTTTTGCTGGGTGCTATGCCCAAGGAAAGGTTACTGCAGCTCATACGACGAGTGAACCCAAGGCTACACTGGAAGGGACTGCAACAGTAGGCTTACAGGCGGTTGAGGCTGGTACTATAGTTATCACTACCGCAGCGAGAGTCAATGGTATCACTAGAAGAAGGGATAATGTTAGGGTCTCGGTGGTTGCAGGAAGCGGGCTGGTCGCAGTGGCTGCGAATTTCGTCTGGTAGAGAAAACATAAAAATATATTAAGTGCATTAAGAATAAGAGGACGTACTATCTAGAATAGGTTCATATATATCCAATGAAACATAAGGTTAATTGTATAGATTTAACACGTCTCATACTGCTCTCATCAGCATATTAATAGACTACAAAGTCAAAGTTTGCGCGAAGTCATCGAGGCCCAAAACCACCTTCCACACCCAGGAATTCCAAGCCTCCACATAAAACTGACTTCAGACTTATCCTACATCCACATAACCCAACAAGTCACACTTTATGCCAGGAGTACCGCACTTAATAGTGGTGCCAGATAGTTGCTTACAAATGGATTGAAAGTATTAAGCCTTTACGTTACTGGAATACAACTATATAGTAAAACCTTTCTCTGTATATATAGGGTAAAGTATATTACTATTAAGCTAAAGATATTAATTATTTCAGTTAAATCTAAAGG